>JASVER010000118.1:463057-532175 GCA_030449065.1 Oceanodroma leucorhoa
GAACATGAATAAAATTATAATTAGAAGATAAAGTACATTCTGCTTAGGCATAAAAGTTATGCTACAGCATTTTGATGCTTACGCATCACTGGTATTTTTCCAAATTTTGAGTTCTAAGTCAGTAATATACCCCATTTTGGGCTGAGCAGTATAGGAGTTGAATATTACCTGGGAATTAGTATCAAATTTAGAAAGTGATTTAGTTCTGGGAAAGCACACGTAGCATCATCATTTTTATACAGCCGAGCATCTGCTGCTGAAGCTGTCCGGTACGTCTTGTAAGGCTGAAAGGGCACTGACCTTGCAGTGAGATTGCTTACTCCCAGACTTGCCATAGAGCTGTGGTATGTCTCAGGGTACATTCGGGTATGAAAGCTGCTGAGCAGAAGCTACAAGGTCCGGCCCATCACAGCGACGTTAGGTAAATTTGCTGATCAGTACAGTGTATCACTCAGCTAAGAGCCCTGCACTTCCCTGCTCCATAACGAGGCACTGACCCAGCTTCATCCTCCTGTAGGACCAGCTAGCTCTTTTTATATTATTGCTGCACATCCACCGCAAAGGGAAACTGTGACAGCTCCACCTGGATGCTTGATTTTATTTATTCATGGCCCGTGGAACAATGAAGTCAGAGGTAGGTGAATGATGCAGTGCAGGAAGTTGCTGCAGCAGGAGCTTTGCTACAGAGATGATGATTTAATGTATCGGGCTAACGGTGGAGGGAAGTATTAATAAATTCTGTTTGTGCATGTATTGGGCAGGGGGTGAGGCAAAATGAGGCTTTCTAGGTGCAGCAGATGACATTTTCTAATTATATAGCTTTCTGTTATGCCTGAAGTAGTCATGTACGAAGGTTTTGCTTTCCTTAAAATGATAGAAACCCATTCTTTTCAAGGCAAAGCTGTCCATTTAACTTGCTAGAATTAACGATGTCGTGTTCATTCTCATAAATGCATATCAAGTTCTCAGCAGAAAAATAAGCATGTTAATCATCATAGCTGATGTACTGTGTTATGTAGATTGCTAGCATTGATTCTAGACTGTAGGTTCAGGCTTCTTATTTGCATTTAGTCAATCCAGCCTGTGCCCACCCTGAATCCCTTCTGGTGAATTTCTGTTGATTTTGTTGCTCCATATATTTATTCTTCTTTGTGTATCTGCTTTTAAATAAATCATCAGAACAATAAACAATCCTACAGCAGAGGGAGCAGAACGTTTCAGGAAGCAAAATCCTTCTGTTAAATGGCATGCCATCTATGCAGTTGTTAAAGGAGGGTTTTTCATGCAAACCATGGGTATGTTTTGGGTTTTTAAAAAAAAACAGCCTCACGGCTGTCTTGTGCATAGGAACGTGTGGATTCATAGGACAGACATGTAAATAGAGTCTTAACGGAGTTCCCAAAGCACAGCTCTTGGGCTGGCCGGGCGAGGGGGTGGGCTGTGGTTGCGTAATGGATAGCCGGAGCGTGTGGATGGGGCGGCTGAGTTGGGGGGGTCGTTCAATTTTTATCTCTCTCAGTATATGTAATACATTTCTTGTGCTTGATATTTTTTTAAAACAAATTTGTTAACTCCTGTCAGTGTCATCGGATTTAGAAGATATCAGATTAATGATAGTAGATTAGTATCTTTTTATTTTAATGGGGTATTAATCGTTACTATTTTTTCCAAGTACCAGTTACATTAAACTGCTTTGGATTTGGTTTGCCTGTGTTCTGTCAAAGCTGATAAATGGTTAGAACAAGCGAAGCAGAAATCGGAGCTGCCACCAGCACCCAGGGCACGAAGTTGCGAGATTCCCATTTAAAAACAAAAGCTCTTTTATGTGCTGCTTGTCAAAAAGTCAGTGCTTTTAGTCTTTCCACAGTAGTTTGATTTGGAGATGGTGGTCTTCTGGATCTTTTTATGTCTACATACAGTTGGAAGTAAAGGAATGACAAATACCCTTAAGTCATAAGCCTAGTTAAAGTTAAAATTCGTAGCCAGATTGCTGTTTTATGGGAATTTTTATAACCAGAATGAAAAATACCTTGACTTATCATATGCTCATTGATATATAAATGTCAGCAACGTTTTTCTGCTATGGAATAGCTAGGGATGATATGAAACTAGTAGATTTGGACCTAAGTTTTGTTCACTGTGAAGGTCCACTGGTCAACAGATTTGGGGGGGTTGAATGAGGCTGCCATCTAAATACGGAATTTCTTTAAGCAGACTGAGAGGTGTCGGTAGCATTGCATCAGTGGGTTAAAGAGTTTAGAGGGGGGAGAGCCTTTGTCACTTGGAGAGGGTCACAGGCAGAGAAATTCAGCGTGGCTTCCCAAGCCCAAACTCTCCTGCGGGTGCTTTGCCATGCCCCGTGTACGGCCCAGCGCGGCCGGGGAGCAGCGCGGGGCGCTCCCCTCTTCGCCAGGCGGTGCGGGGCTTCGGAGGGTGTCTGCCAAGGTGTGTGCTGGGCTCCTGAACCGGAGCAAGTTCGTGTGCAACATCCGTGGGTCCAGCCTCCAAATGAGAAACTCTAGTTTCATTCTTTTTTTAAGTGCTTGAGGAAGAGAAAACTCCTACTGAATATTACTAAAAATGACTTTTTCTTTCACTAAATTATCCTTTAGTTTTAAACATGGTACCATTTAAAAGCAATAATCTAGGGTTTTTTTCCTAATTCTTTTTTCTGAAAAAAAAACTTAAAACATTTTTTTCTCAATTAAATGAGAATAAAATATACTGTTTTGCAGCTTAAGAAAAAAATATTGGTCTTGAATTTATAAATGCATAGCTTCATTAGAATTGAAGTATTTGTGCTTGTGGTTATATACATGATCCAGAGCCTTTCACATGCATGTTTTTGGTTTTACCGTGATCTGGATAGTAAAGGTTGTGCACGTTGGATGTAAAAGTTTCGTATTCAGTACACAAATTGAGGGGGGGACCTTGGGGAACCTGAGTCCTTCTTGATGAAATCATTATTTTTATAGAGGGTAGAGAGACAAGGCATGTCTCATTGCTAGTCAAGTCATGCTCTTTATGCCAAAGGAACTCTAGTAAAAAGTGAATGGCCCCCATGCTGAACAGCAGTAAAGCAATAAAACCCTTAATTTACATATACACAGTTGCCAGTTTGAAACGGTGTTCGTGAAGGGCAAACAGTGCACCAGCAACTGCATGAAGCTGGAGCATTTTTTCATTACTCTATCAACAAATTTAGATTATTTTTTTTTTTAATGTAAATAGTATTAGTTTTGCTTTAATGTGCAGGCAGGGCATTGCTAGCTGGCTGCAGCACTGGGCGGTGTATCGGGCCGTTCGGCGTGGCTCCTGCTCTCCGAGGCCGGTGTGCTGCTGGGGAACAAAGGAGGCTCGTGCTGGGGCAACGCTGTGAATGAGGCTGTGGCGGTGAAGCAAGGGAAGGGGTGTTGTCTAGCCTATACCAGCAGTTAGCTGGGGGGTGTTGGATGGACAGCCATAATTTTTTTTAAGACTCTTACCTGTAAATGGCAATGCTGTCACAATAAGAAATGCATCCTAAGCGAGGACAACCAGGAGTTTCAGTGTACACGGAGGGAGCTGGAAGTTTAAATAGGTAAATTATGCAACTGGAATGTTGATCTCCCGATACCTTGACATTACTGCTTCCCCAGTGCTTGGTCTTCAGAGTACTTAAAAGCTTCCGAAGGAAATTCACATTTTCCAGGAGAGAATTTTTATTAAGGAAAAAAACAATTGCAGGCAAGTTGGATCTTGTTTTGAGACTTCTCCCAGGCAGAAGCCACTGGGAAGGGGAGGGGACTCCTCCACTGAAGGAGAGGGGACTCCTTCGGAAGCAGAAACTTTAGACTTGTCAAAGTGTAGAAGGTTGTCAAGGTGCTGTGCCTATTGGAAAATTAAATCGCCTCCTGAAGCATGAGAAGGGAGATGAAAGGAAAAAAAAAACCCACACAACTTTTTTTAAAAAATACTTGCTTTTCAGCAATACAAAACTATACGTCTGTGCCTCTTACAAGAAATAGCATAGCTGGCTGCTTCTTCAAACAGCTACATTTGCCAAAGTGAAAAATCCTGCTGAAATTCAGTTTAATCCAGGCTCCTCATTCTTTTAGGTCTCTGAAAAAAAAATCACAGGCCTTATACATGTGAAGACTGGGCAGCCTGGAGTTCAGTAAATGTTTTAGCCACTTTGTTAGAAAGCTTAGTTTTCTAATGTGAACGGTGTGAACGTGTACCAGGATGATGCTATCTGGGGGTTTTTCGAAGCTAGTGTGTAGTAGCATTCTGTAATAGGAAGTGCTAATCTGGGTGCTGACAGTTGTTACTCAGTGTAGTAGCACTGAGGTACGTGACTAGGATGTGGTTTGGAGAAGGGGGGGGAGAGCCGAGTCTGCTGCCTTTTGTTGCAATTTTTTCTATTGTGATAGCTGGTAGATGTTCATCTTGAGTTGCAGTGAGAACTCCTTCATATTTCATATCAGGCATGTGTGCGCCATAACCTTAAGGAAACTGAGTTTCATGGACGCTGGGTCAGATCCTTAATGAAGCTAGGTTTGTGGGGTTGGTTGGTTTTTGTTTTGTTCCACAAAAATATAAATAAATGCATTAAGTCAGAAATACATAACTTCTCATCTTCAAATCATTTTTACAAACATTTACTGATTTATACGCACAGCACAGGCACCCACGGTACAGATGCAAATGTCTTCATTTTTTCCAGATGGAAAGACTGAGGGAGAAGAAGGGAGAGAATGGTTTGTTCAGCTGCAGAGGAAAGTTGATATTAGAGGCAGAGTTAGATTCTAGAAATCTTCGTTCCCGGTGCTGCGCTGTCACAGCTGCCTAGGAACATTAGGCAGTATCTATTTCATACACTTGAACAACGAGATAGAGGAATAAATTTTGTAAAAGTGTGATTTTGTGCGCGTGTGTCCATGCTGTGTACGTGACATCTGCAGAATACCATGTGTGGCAAACATTTTTAGCTCTTTCAGGTGAAAACAGATCTCTGAGTTACACTCAATGTCTTGCAGGCAATGCTGAATTGACAGTATTATTTAATGGGTGTAATCACATGTTATACATCACAGTATAGCTTATTGCATCCCACTTCTTTCTTCTATGTGTTACTAAAATGCAGGGGAAACGTAGCTGGACTGCCTTGAATTTTCAATAATGAGCACAGCAATCAAAATAGCGGAAACAGCTAATATTTCCAGATAAACAGAAAAAGGAAACTCATGAAAATATATTTCCCAGTCTTTCCCATTTTCCCAAGCATTAGTGCAATGCTGAAAGCATCAGCTGAACAACAGCTAAGCAGCACAGTTGTAATGCAATTATATTGGAGGGCAAAGGGGAGAAAACCCAACTTCTTGGGAGGCAAGGGGTTGATTATGATGACCTGTTTGGGCTTGAGGCAGATAGTTTAATACTGATGTTGTGCACTCCAGCAGTATTTTCCTAAGATTTAAGCCAAGAATAGACTCAATTGAGACAGTCTTCAAGGCAGCAATCAGCAGAGAACGTAGGGATCAAAGAACGTAGCTTGAGAAATGGCCTGTTGTGCTGCTGTGCGTTTATTATGTTACTCAGAGTGTGTAGTAAAGGGTGTTGGTTCAGCTGTGTGCCCCTGCCACAGGGCTTCATCCAGAGAATATTCTTGGATTCAGTTCCAAAAGCGGGGGGAAAAATATATTGCCTTTTAGACACTGCTCTCTTTTTCCTTGTTTGATAACTGCTGCCAAAGCGGGCTGGCCTCAGATGTGTTTCTTTCCAGTGGAGGGCCATAGGAAAATATTTCCTGGTAATAAGGCCTTACTAGTTGGATACTATCTGTAGGACATGTTAGCATAACCGTGATGTTTTGTATCTCTTGATTAACATGATGAATAGACTAATGGAAAAATAAAACACCATTGCGTTATCGGTAACAGAACTGGTGAGATGGGAAATGGGGAGGGGAGAGTGACACCCTGTTTTAAGTGTCTGAGCATAGGGCATTTGTATCCCATCAAACAGCTTATCTATGACATTATGCTTTTAAATCAGGGGCACACGGGAATTTCAAAAGCGTAGCGTGGGGATCGGAATGATAGTAACATTAGCCTGCTCATAGAAGTGTGGAAGGCTGGGTGGAAAGGAAATAAGCCAAAGAAAATAATTGCAGGGTTAAATTTCACTCGGCTATCCTTTCCTCCTTCCTCCCCTTCCTGTTTGTGTGTTACTCTGAGTCCTGTTGTCACGGGACTCCTCTGTAGTACCATTTGCTTAGTCACTTCATCCCACCCCAGGGCTTGCCCTGAACTTTATAGCTTACCAGTACTGCTTGCTTGGCTGCTTTGTTAATCCCTTCACACTACACCACGCTTCAGAAATCCTTATTCTCTTTGCTCAGCAGAACATACAACCGCAATCCAGTATGCGAGCTCACCCGCCTGAACAGCGCAGCGGCTTGTCTTGAGCCGGCCGTTGCCCCAGCCGGCAGCCGCGCTGGCTGGCGAGCTCCGCGGGGGGACCCGGGAGAAACGCCCCGGGAGGAACGGCTCACCCTCCGAGGGAGGACAGGGAAGGTGCTGTGTAGCAGGGAGAGGGGCTCTGGGGCAGATGTGTGCCGCAGGCTCCCAGTCTGGAGCCAGCTCTTCAGGCGGGATCAGCCGCTGCTAAGCGTGGAGCTGCGGAGCGCGGAGCTCACCTGGGTGACTTTTCATGCTGCTGACCGCGCCACGTTCAGCTGTCAGCCCAGCAACCTTTATTAGCACAAAACCCACGTTCCAAACATTCCTGAAGTAGACAGCAGGACAGAAAAGAATCAGAAATGCAGAGGACACTGTTTCTTCACAGGTGCTTGCTTATGCACTCAGCGGTCCAAATGAGGGCTGGAGTTGATGTATTCTCCCAGCTTCCCCAGCAGACGGGTGCGCTCAAGCCAGGCAGTTACACTGCGGCTCTAACTAGAAGCGGGCCCAGACCAGATGCCTGCACCCTACTGCCTCAAGCCCTTACAGAAGCTAGAGCTTTTATTTTGTTCTTGTCCTCATTTCTGCAGGGGACTGAACAAAAGCCCAACTCAAGATTTCCAGTTTAGCCTTCGCACCCACTCTTCTTTTTTCAAGGATAAGAAAACCAGCACAGGAGATTTATGTGCAACTTCTGCTTCGGTCCAGAGCTCAGACATCAATGGAAGTGAATGAAGTAGCTGTCAGCTGTAAGGGAATACAAAGTATTAGTGTGCAAAAGGAGCAAAACCCAAGCAATTCACATTGCTACTGAGGTTTCTGCATCCTAGTAGAAGCTGTTTGCTACAGCAGTGTCAGATCTAGGAAGTCTGAAATAAAGCAGGATGCTTGGTGTGCATGTTTGCGTATCAATACCAGAAGTGGTTTCTAGCTTGCATCTGATGCATAACGTAACTGGTGCTTGAGGTCAGGAGCAATATCAGAGTTTGAAACATTTGTGCGTGCAGTTAGTCCCTATGTTTGCTTTGCAAGCTTTCTTCTCTTGCAAACTCCAGTTATTTGTCTGAATGCTAGATCTTCCATACAATCTTCTGGGTACTGTCACATCGTCCTTTTGCATATTCCTCTGCTCAGAATATCTGATCTGAATAGTTTTGTCCACTGCAAAAAAATTCAGCACCTAGCAAAATGTCCCAGCTGCTTCTGCCTAGATAAACAGGTTCCTGGAAGCCCAACAGGACTTCTTGAAGAAATCCAGTTTGTGAACCAAACCAGCAAATGAGTGGGATTTTTTGTTTATGTAGCCTTTGATTTTAATCAGATTGTGAACAACCAAGTTTGTCTCTTTATCCAATCTCCCTAGTGCACTTGTGTCCATGTTCTCAGGACTGTCATTATTAACTGTTCTAGAAGCTTGGGCAAAGAGCCTGTCTCATCGCTCCCAAGAGTGTAAGCTGGAGGCTACAGTGGAAGTATGACAGTGGAGATAGGTAGAAAGTTGACTTCTGTTTATTTGTTTCTGTTTGAAAACTATTTGTCTATAAAAGGGAAAGCAGCATTCAAGACCAAGATTAACACAATATTGATATGTACATTTCTGAAGGATATCCTTTAGTGAATACAGTAATATCCTTCAGGTCTCAAGTTTAGTATTCGAGTAGGACAAATTATGATGAAGAGAGTTTCATTCACTGAATAAAGGTGGAGAACTGTGTACCTTGATTTATTGTTATGGTGCTGCTCTGTCTCCCTTATCTGTTGCTCAGACTTCAATAGATAGAACTGTATATAATATTTACTGCCTGGATTGTCTAGTATCGTGGCTGAACCACAGCAGATTAGCTCTCTGCTAAATCACACTTTCAGCTGACTGATGTTTTGGAGAACACAAAGCAGTCAGTAGGTGCTACACATGGCACGGTAAGAACATGGTCACAGGAAAAGAAAACCAAACACTGGTGACAAGGAACAGTGTCTGCTGGTAGCCAAATGTGATCTGACCAAATTCCATCTTGGACAGAGGCTGTATTCTTTTGTTTGCTTGTGATCACAGTAGAATTGTGCCATTGAATAGATTTTATTTTCAGTTGGTTTTCTTATGAAAAAAAAAAAAAAGTGTGGGTATTTGGACAATCTAGGAAAAGTGAGCCACCCTCTCAGGGTATGTTTACCCAATCTTTTAAAATGTTCACTTCCTCTGACATTTTTATTTATCTTGGCACATAAATACTAAGTCAAGCTGTTTCCCATTCCCTGAGCTCAGTTTTTTTAAAGGAAACTAGTGTTCAGTCTTGCTAAAGAGTTTCAGACAACTTGATAGAAGGACTGTGGATAAGAACAATTCCATCTTACAAGAATGTCCTCTCAGATTTTCTGGTTCTCATAACAAACTAAAAAAAAAAAATCTCAGCTCAGAAAGACCATGTGAGGCCAATGCTGCAAGTCTTAGCCAATTCTGGATAGTATGATTACAGAAATAGTTTAAAGGTTAACCTATGTGCTGTAAATATATGATCTTATTATATGAATTTTCTTATCCTAAACCCGTCGAGAATGGATGAAACAGCATTTCTAAGCACTTCACAAGGCCTGTCATTTCAGTGGCGGTTTCTTAGCAGCCTTTAAAGCATATGAATTACTGTATAATGATATTCTGTCATCTCTTAGCAAGACTCACACTCTAAACACTTTTATACACAATAGAAATTCAAATGGAATTGCGTAAATTCTGTCTCTCAAATTCATGGACTGTCTAGTGATTGTCTGGGTGCTTTATATTAAATATAGGCTCGTGTCTAATAGAGCTTGGTTACTTGGAGTACCAAATTGTAAAATGTAAAATAGTAGGTCAGATGTGGTAAATCAAATACTCACTCTTTCCGTAAGCTTTTTTTAAAAGTATATGCATCTAACATTATAGGCACAGTTTTGGTTTTATTCTTTTTCCATGTTTTAGGATACTGAAAAAATAAGCTTTTTTACTGTAAATACATAGTTTATTGGGTGAAAAAATATTTGGCATGCAACAAATTTTTCTAAAAGCTTCTAAAAACTTATGAATATAGTAGATATGATGATTTTGGGGGTCATCTGCACATGTGCCATTTTTGTGCTCTCTGAAGATCCTTTGTTGGTCTCGGTTCTCCAGCAGTACATTAGCCTTCTAGGGAACTGTGTGGTCTGCTCTCTCCATCGTTGCACCTGAGTAAAATTCACTGTGATCATACCGGCAAATGCAAGCAAAAACTATCACGTGCAGTTATCCTTTTTTAGGGGGCAATGATGAGATTACTGAGGGACATCAGAGAAAAAATACATTCTAATATGTAGGACCAGTTTTCTATGTAGTTACCTACGTGAAGACCCCAGTGAGATGGTCTCGAGCTTATGTCTATCAATTCCTGGGCTGAAAGATGTTTTCTCCTCCCCAGATTTGAGCTGTTACTTCATACTGCTTCATGACTTCTCTCACTTTAGACTTTTAGAATCAAGTTCAATGTGACTGATTCTTCCCTTGAAGATGTTGCCCGTCTTTTTTTGGTATCAAGGATAGGCTCAAGCAACCACAGATGGCAACGCGAGGGAAAACCAAAAGTTGAGAAAAGCGATAAGTAGTTCGTCGCTAGCACTGGTTGGAACTTCATCCCTCCTCCTGTGTTAAGGCAGTTGCAGAGCAGTAGCTGAACGTGTAGCCTTCCGCGTCTCAGCGTGAGCATCGGCATCACTGGCTGGTTCCTGGGTGTGCCCAGAGGAAGCTTCAGCACCCACGTAGGTGGGTAAGAGTTTTTTGCTGACCGCTCTGTTTGGAACAACAGCTGAGCGTACAGTTGTTTCTCACACAGCCTGCATTGAATCTGAGGTGGGGGAGATGAAAAATGGGGCTGCTGCATGAACGGTACAGCTCAAAGCAGTACAGAAGACAAGGAAGTGTATCAAAGTGGACAAATATTCATACTTTTAAAGCATATGAAGACATAGCAGGATTTTTTTTTATAATCTTTGTTAGCCAGCCAGCCTGCAACCTTGATTCATTGCTTCGTACAAACAGCTGATCAGAGTACAATCTTGGGGCTAGCAGTGGTGGTGGGTACTGGAACCTGCTGCAGACAGTACCGTATACCCTGGACAGTGCCAGCCGTGAGGTAACTACGGTGGCTGAAAAAAGGTTCTGTCTACTTACTACGTACAGAGGATCTTTACTTCTGGGGCACACTTACGGTACCTTGTTGGCAAAAGTGTGCTAGTAGAAAGAGGAGGAGAAACTGTGGGTGTGTCTGATCTAGAGCAGTGGGTGATGTTAAAAACGGGAATCTACAGGGGTCAATTGGTGAAATAATAAGCTAATCTAATGTCCTAAAGCCATCAGATACGATCTATCAGGAAACGCAAAAGTTATTATTCCTGCAGGAAGGGGAATTTAGACTTACTGTGTGATATTTTGTGGTTTGTACCTCCGAATATATTTTGTTAGCAGTCTAAATATTGACAACAATAGTGAAGTTCTGAGGTAATGTTGTGGACATCTCTTCCTACACTTATCTAGATCCCTTAAATGTGCATACGTGATCTTTCACAGCTAAAATTTGGTGTGTTTTAATTCCTTCAGTTCCTAGAGGAAAAAATGCCTGCCTGTTTTCGTGCATCTGGAACACTTAATGAGAGGGCTTGCTTTGCCTGATTGTACCTGTCAAAGCACTATTTCACTAACGATAGAGACGCTAATTTGTGACTCTGTCTTGACAGCACAGAGCAGACACTGCCTCTTATTGGTAATGTAAAAGAAATAAAGGCTTGTGAGCACAAAGTGAAATGAAAATATTTGAGAGATTTAATACCCAACTATTCAGCACTTCCTGAGCTGTGCTACCTTTGGTTTGGTTCTGACAGGTACTCTATCTGGAAGTATTCTAGAGAATCAGAACTAATGGAAATTAATATTTTAATTGATCTATTCAGTTATGCAGAAATAACTAGATGGTCTTTGTTCCTAAATAAGAATAGAAAAATCTGTGACCAAGGCTGGTCACACAGCAGTCCTGTTCAAAATGATTGGATCACTGCAAAGAGCCTTCTTTCTTTAAATAGCCATCCTATTAGCTGAAGAATGGTAGAACAGCTCTGGAAGGCATTTCTGTGACATTAAATTATGTCTGTGCAGTATCTAACTCTCTTCTCTGAATTTGACCTTCATCTGCCAAACTCTGACAATCCCAGCTTGAGAAACCCTTGCCTAACCCCGAGTGAGGTCAAGTCTGGCCAGCTGAGATACTTTATGTCATGACTTCTGGGACCGGGCCTTTCTGATCTAGAAATAGAGAGCAGGTTTCCTCTCCCCCGATCGCCGGTGGGACTGTGCATAACTGCGTCGTGAAGCAGTATAGCTACAGCAGTGCAGCTTTTGGATAAGGGTACGTTTTTATGGCTGTGTGGCCAGAGTTGTGTAAAGTCCTTATGGGCCAGAAACCACAAAGGCTGCTTTCTGTTGAATAGGGGCTTTAATTGTACAAATATGTTTGTCTTTCAAATTGAAATACTTCAGTGATGTTCTTGCAAGGCACAGCAGCTATCGTGCTAAACCGCACTAGCTCTGAGAGAATCTCAGAGAGAGCGTGGTCAGCAGAGCTGCACAGACCTCACCGAGGGAGATGGAACTGCTAATTGTCAGCAGAGACTTCACAGGATGCTCTGGATGAGGGCAAATCATCTCACTTCATTTGCAGAGCTGACTCCTACACTAAACACTTAATTTTAAACCGGAGTTTACCTTCCACCCCCAAATGACATAGTTGCATTGTCAGCATGGAGGAGCTACCAGGCAGTTTCTCTTAAGTGTAATATAAATTTTAGCTTCTGATGTATGCTTTGCTGTAGATGCTTGCCAAGACTCTTTCTATAACAATTAGGAAGGGTTTCTTTGAGTAAAAATGTCCATGTTGTTTGGCTGCCAGAGCACTGGCACATTTCTGGACCTTTAAATTAAGAGGAAGGAACTTTTGGTTAGAATAACATATATGTATATCTTAATATGGAGCTCTTCTGAAGCAAGACTTTACAAAAGCAGGTTTGATCCCTCTCAGTCAGGTTCCAGAAACTGTCCCCAAACACTGTAACATCCTTAGAGGGCCTGGAATGCATTTTTCTAATAACTGAAGGTCTTTTTCTTTTCATTTTTATCAGAAAAAAGAGAAATATTTAACCAGGGTATGAGGAAATACATTTTTAATATTCATAAAATGCTTCAAACAGCTGCTCATTTTAGTTTGCCCAAACAGGGTGGAGTAATGAGTTTTGTGGTTGAGATCACCACCATCAAGAGATATGACCTGTTGGCTGTGTGTTCAGTGGTGATATAATCCTAATATAACGTTCATCCTTTTTTTAATTTTTGAATTTAGACCAGAATTCTCAGAGTATTTTTTTTTTTGCAGTCTCAGCACACAAATTCCTTGTTAGCTTGTGCAAAACGTCTGCAATTAAAATTCCCTCAGGAGTATGAACAATTTTGTCCTGGCCTGGTTGCATCTCTAAGCTTCTGAACCTCTCCCAGCCGTTCTGATGATGAATACAAATTATTTCATGCTTTTATTTTTCAGCGCATTAAAGGGCAGAAACAAGAGAGGGAGTTTAAATTGGAATATAAGTGGTCCTTTTATGGGTCTACAATAATTAAATGTGCATATATGGACAGGCAGTCAAGACAACACCGTTCTTACTCACTGAAAGCTTAACTGTTGCTTTACTTCAGAGAAAAGTGCTACTAAAATTTGCAGCAGAGCCCTTTTTATTGCTAGCACTGTGAAATTCTCCTCTATACGGTTTACTTTGGCTGTGGCCAGCTGCTGACCCTGAACTGTCATTTGCAATTGGACTAAAATGCCACCTTCTGTGTTTTTCCTAGAGCAAGCTGGCGTTTCATGACAACTGAATGTGAAGTTGCCTGATGTAATTACTATGAGGAGTAATAGAGAATAGACATTTTGGGTGTCTAAGGAAACGCTGTATTCTGAAAGCTTACATATTTGGTTGAGTTCTGGCAGCAGATTCTTTCTGTCAGCAAATCTGAGGAATGCCTTTACCACACTCTGTCGCTTGGCGAGGATTAAGCACGAAGTGTCCAGCTGAACAAGACTAATCCTGAGGACTGCGCTGAATGAACTATTTGTAGGCCTGTTGCATAACAAGTTCAGGAAGACCGCCTGGCTTGGAGGAGTCCTTTCAAAATACCTTTGAAAAGCTGCTCTAACAGCCCGGCGTCGTAGGCAACCTCTTTAGTCAGGTTAAATAAAGGGATTCATAAGCACTCACGTGTTGGGCTTGGAGTGTGCCACAGCGGATTTAGTATGTGTTTGGGTTTGCTTTGGACACCCAGGCACCAGAGCTCTACATCTTCCAATTCATATGAATCTGATTGTTTGGGTCATGACTTCAAGGCAGAAGGGGTTCAAGTTTTTGTTCCTGATTCCTAAAATTACTGCAGGCTCTGTTGGGTGGAGATAAACTTCTGCAGCTGCTTTCCCCACGGAGGAGCCCGCATTCTTGCAGCTATACAAACAGGGAGCAGCTGTCCCACATGGCCGAGGCACCGCCGCTGCTGTTGAGAGGGAAGGGCTGCGTCAGTGTGCGAATGAGACGGCCACCGTCGTTCACAGGCTTAGCTCGTGACGGTGGCTGAACGCTCCCTCTTCCCCCTTGCTTGGCATAGCGAGATACAGAGCAGGCATGGGGAAGAGAGGAGGCCCAAGAAGGGCTTTCGAAGCAGAGATGTCACCTTTCTTCCCCTACATCACTGAGCTGGCTCCCACAGAGTTTATTTTGTGGAGGAGGGAGGGAGGGTAAGGGCAAAGAATAGAAGAGATTTCAGTTTTACTCAGATTGGCTCTTTTCATGGGTTGACACGTGGCAATGCCCATATCCAAGACCATCTAGTCCTTGCTATGCTGGACTGTAAAAACAGGAGTACGTACTGGACAGAATATCACAAAGAAAACTAAGCAGTATATGCAGGGACTGGGCGGTTTTATTGTTCCTTCCAGAAAGCAAATGAGAAGAGAACTTGCCCTGTTTTTATTCTAATCTATATATTCATACTGTGTAAATAAATTTGAAGTGAGGGCTTTTAAATGCATTTTTAAAGCTTGTTTTGGAGGTAATGGAAGCAGATTACCAATATAAAACTGCTACGGAAAGTAGGATGTACTTATTACTCTAGGAAACTTGACCTGAAAATAAACATGACCTGGAGTACTGACAGCCTCATAGCCTATGGAAGAAGAACAATTGATACAGGTGAAGAGCTGTTGAGAGCTAGAAGATACTTAGGTATATACACATGGGGTAAAATAGAATATGTTAGCATAAGTACATTTCTAAAAATAGCCAAAAAGTCCCCTGAAGTGTGTGGCCTGAAACAGGAAGATATACAACATAAATTGTGGGGCTTAGTTATCTTGTAAATTATTTCTCTCTCTCTATTATTATTCATAGGACATAACTGTTTACGGTGTGCACAGCAGCATTTTGGGCACCTGCTTATGTGAAAATTCAGAAGTAAATGTTTTTCCTTTGGAATTCATTAAAGATGACCTTTCAGCCCTTGTAAGGACACTATTTCACATGCTGCTCTCAAGTCAATTGTAGCATAATTTAAAAATACTGTTACATCTCACCCTGCATTACTGTTTCATTTGCCTCACCCTTGGGGCTTGAGAGCAAGAGCAAAAAAAAAAAAAAAAAAGGCATATTATGCGTGTCTGCAAAATTATATGTACACACACAAAATTGAGGGACTAAAATACTAGTTTTAAAAGGAATTTTATCAATAAAGGGTTATTTACTCTTTAAAGATTTAAGTATAACGCCATGGGCAACTCAGGGCCAAGAAGACTCCATATAGCTCCAGCAGTTTCTAGACCCCAGAGTAAACGCTACGGCATTTTGTGCTGTGATGAAACGACTAGAGCAAAATAACCAACTGGATTCTGGGGCATGAATAATACATCATCTCATAAATACAGTCTTAATATTCTACAATGAATACATTTGTCAAAGCACCATTCCCACCTATTTCAGTTCTTCTGTTTATGAAATAAGAAGTCTAAGCTGCCTTTTCGAGTTGAAAAAGGACTGCAAGGCCTCTCTGATGTTATTTTGTAATTATGATGGCGCACCAGCATTTAGTGAGAAACGGAAGACGTAAGGCTTTCACTCCTGTAACTCTTGGCCTGCAGCAAAGGTAGATACAAAGACTGAATGCTTCTGCCGAGCTGCCATTGCTGAATGTAATGCTTGAGATTCCCGTTAGCCTCCAATCCCAGTGTGAGTAAGCAATGAAAGCTTGGGGAAGCTGGCATGGAGCTGGTTGGGGGGGATTTTTTTTTTTCCCCACTGTGAAAGGCAATTAGCTGTAAATTGTACTTAAAGAGTTTAATAGCACAATATGCAGTTCATCTTCCATTTGCCTGCATGTTTATACCTGAGAATTAGGTTGTTATGTTGTTGTTTATTTACTGGTTTGGAAAATACTTGAAGAGAATTTGTTGATGAAGGTGATATGACAGTATGATTATCTGTCAAATCAGCAGGTATTTACTGCTGCTGATGCAGGAGTCAGCCTAGGCAGAGAGTGGCAGTTGGATTGTATGGAAGAATTTTCTTTAGTCCCGTTTCATCTTAAATGCTTTGCTTTTTGTGATGCTTGCTTTGTGTCACAGCCTGTATTGACTCTTTTATGCTGCGTTCCTCTTTCCATGCTGTTATTTCTTAACTTAGATGTTAAGTGATAGATGCAAGGGAAAAAAACCCCAAACATACCTAATGCTAGTTAGAATGAAGAAATGAATAGTCCTTGTAAGGCGATTATAAATTACTTCAGTTATCCCTGCAATGCTGGAAGTATTCTTCTTAAGGAGTTACATTTTTAGTACTTTATGGCATACCTTTACATTTAGCCATTTAAAATGTTGACTTTGAGTGACCCCTAACCTGACAATCTGTCTCATCTGTACCTGTTCATCACCAGAGGGATGTTCCTCCCAATCCATCATTGCTTCGCTGGTGCTGCTCTGCATGGCCTGTGGCGGGGCAGTGCAGAATTGTGTTTTGTACAATGTACAGACAGGGAAATTGTGCCGTAACTGACAGATTCTTTGTTCCTGTTAAGTTAATATCTTTGGTTGGATCTTGCAAGTGAAAATGAGACTAATAATATATTACTGTGAGTTAGTTTTCTTGGTTTATTCTGTGTGGGACAGCCCTTCTATGGTTAGTGCTCTCTGAGCTACAGTGAGCACTAAGGCAAAACTGTTATGGCCCATTCTACATGTTTATGGTCCTGTTTCTTTGTGTTTGTTTCTTTCTTCTGGTAGTATATATGTGTAGTTTGGGAACTTGGGTGCTGTATTTATAAATAAAATAACCAAACAGAAAAACGTGTATACATTTCTCAAATTTGAGTGCGTAATTACAGTAACAGTGTGCGGGAGGAAGACTGCTCCAGGGGAGTTTGTGAGCTATTTAGAAATCTGATCTTGGGAGTTTTCTCATTTTCCATTTGTCTTATTCCCAAATGTTTTGGTGATCCTAGAAGTGAGAAATTAAACTAGTCAGGTCATTTCCAGATCACCACCTCAGGAGAGAGTTGTGGTCTCAGCCTTCATTGGCCTTGAAGGAACAGGAGAGCTCAAGTTTCTAGTTCAGGGATGGAAAAATGTAAGTGCCACTGTAACGCTTTCGTTTCCCCTGCTACTCCAGCCAGGGAGTCTCTAGGGTGGAAAGGTTGTAAATATGATAATGTTTTGTTTTGTCTATGGGAAAAGTTCATCTATTGCAACTATTTGCCAAAAAAACAAACAAAGTCATCATTAGGCACCATGGCTGAGATTTTCAAAAGCAAAGCCCTGTATTGTCAGCGTTATAGGCACGTATTTTCAGGAGCCCAACTAGAAGTTGGGCTTTCAGCGCCCTTTGGTATCCCGTGAGAAGCAGGCACTGCCAATGTGCCTTTGAAATCCCCACCCTCAGTCCCGGAACTAGATTTCAGTCTTTGTCCAGAAGCTGTGAACCCTGACTTGGTTTCTAAGGTGACTGCTCAGTTGAAAATAAGTAATTAAAAAAAAAAAAAGGCAGAAGCCTAATTTGAGGTTTTAAACTGATTTCTGAAGATGTTGGTCCGTTGCTCATGTACAAAACAATGAGTACCGTGCTCCTTCGTCCAAATAGGTTATTGGAGGAGGACCTTGATAGACTTTGTCTTTCATTGTCTGTTCATGAAAGGTGTTTTATAAAGCCTAGCACTTAGTATTAGCAGTAATATTGACAAACTGCCAGGGAAGGGCATATTGAATTAATAAAACTGATGATATCATTTGGGCTTCCACTTTCCAGATTCCTACCAATACCAAACAGATATTTTGGACCTAAAAGTCATATATTGAACTGAGTCTAGAAAGGATCACGGAAAAGACTTTGAATTGCCTCAGTTCAATTCTGGTTTGTCCTGTTATTTTAAAACTTTGTACATAAGTATTCTTTTAATATAGCTTATGACTTGCATGAATATGAAAATGTTATTCCCATTCCCTCAGAATTAAACATTTATAGCTGCAAATGGTGTCTTTTGCATTTGTAAATTTTATCTTGTTAATATTTATGAATTATTCTGCAAAATGCACTTGCATTAATGTAGATTTTATATTTTCTTACAGGGTACCTTACTATAATGAAAGCAAAATCTGAGTTACAACATGCAATTAAAAAAAAATTAGCTTTTACTATGCACAGAAGAAACAAAATAATTAAAATGTGGTGTGTTTATTAACCTCCTTAAATTCACTCTTTTCTTTCTGTGGTTTAGAAACTATCAACAAAATAACATGGTTGTTCTATATCTCATCAGTTGGGATACTCAGATGGTGTTTGATAACAGCCATTTCAGTTTCAACGGAGCTACAAAGTTTTATGCAAGTGTTGGACATCGCTGGATACATTTACTGTATTTTTGTCTCATTCACCAATGTTTCTCCCTTCATTTTGTATGTTTTTGCTTCAGCAAGATGCACGGCTGTTTCATTATTCATCTGTAAATCAAGAGCAACTCTGAAACAAACCATAATGGAAAAACACAGATAAATAATACTGATAATAATAATCTTCATGGTATTTCATGCCCTAAAAAATCCTTGTCTTGTTTGTCCATATGTATATTTGTACATCCAGAATACTCTTTTCATCTTAGGCGAAGTACCTAAAGGTGCTTAAACCTTTTGTTCAGGGAAGGCTTTATGCAAAGCTGCTGTGCCGTTTCCCCACACTGCAGCAGGATGATCTCAATGCAAATTTGTCTGCGAAGGAGAAGGTACCTTACCTGGTCGCTCTGACAGTGACTATCGAGCGCTGTCTTGACAGCCGGGAGTAAGTTCTAGCAAGATGTATCTGAGAGATTGGAGGAAAAACATTTTCCAAAGTAAATATTGATAGACTTTTACTTTTCTACAACAATACAACTTAAGCAAAATGCATAGTATGTCACCTGATCTTAAATTCTCTCAGATGGGCAAATGCCAAGTTAAGCAGAGTAGCAGGAGAAACCGTTCAAAGGCAGACAGAGTGCCTAAAAGCTGGCATCAGGAAAGCTCTGACTCTTTATGCAGACTGACCTAAATGCTCTTTAGCAGTGTCAGGTAAAATAATGCCTAGTCTGCTTGGCTGAAGAATTGTAATCTGAAGTGCCAGATTTACATGAACAGAAATAAGCAGAGATAGACGTGTTTCTCAAAGCAAAATTTGTTTCTGCTTTCATCTGGCAAAGGTAGTTAAGTTTTATCTCTTAGAGTATTTTTATAGGAGCTGGGTATAAATACTGAGCTATTTCAGTAGAGGCTTTGTTCCAGCTTTTTTCAGCACCTGACTCAAGCCTCTGAGGTTATTCTGCTTACTGTCAACTACGTGGTATTATTATCCAACTTGAGGAATTATGACACTGTGTCGCTTGGTTCCACCTAAAAGGCTGCTTTCATTATTTATACACCAGCCTTTCCATACTACAAAACAAAAATGTACATCCATGTTGAGCCTTTTGTCAGAAATCATAAGCTTTATCTATTTTAATATAATCAATTGGAAAATCCATGTTACTTGTACCATTTAAATAGAATCAGAAGACTAAGTAAAGAGGGTGTTTCCCCCAGCAAACACTCACTTTTATGAGATTGCTTGCTACTCACAGAGCCTAAGATTTACAACTTTTTAGAACAGTAGCCAAGAGCTGTAGCTAGATTCCAGGGTGTATACCTGCTGCGTTAGGCTTTAGCTGTACGTATAGCCACAGCGTTAATCATCGGCATCTTCGCTCCTTTGAGCTGAGCTGCTCGTCAGTAGCTATGCAGCGATCTCGGTGAAAGGCTCGGTGCAGCCTTTGCTGCTCGGGTGGGTGCGTCGGTCCTGCCCCGGCGTCGGTGCGGCGGGGGCAGGTGCCGGGGCCGAGCCGGGCGGTGGAGCCGGCGGGACCACCGAGCTCCGCTCAGGCGGGTCCTTCCCCTGCTGAGGAGGAGCTTCCTCTGGTTGTGAGTGGCAGCGCTGATGTGCCTCTTCGTCGAGCCCGCGGAATATTGATGTTATTTCAAAACCGTCTGCAGTAGCAGGATCAGCTGACAGCCTCCTGGTTTTTGAACACAACAAATAAAATGCAAGCAGGTTTATATAACTGTTGTATTGACAGCATGGCAGAGAGACTTAAATACTAATGAGCCCACTGAGGTCCAAAAAGAGAGAAAGGTGCAGAGAAAGCTGTCAAAACACGGTTGCATGCACCAACTAACAGTGCGTACGTAAAATAAAAATCACATCTTAAATTGTCTTACTAGAGCAGCAAGGAAAACTTAATCTCAGCATCATGCTCATTTTTGTCTGGCCTCTTGGTTAGAGTATGTCTGACCACACTTTATAGAAATGAGCCAAGATGAGATGCTTTTTTGTGCCTTTGCCTTTCACCCGGAGGGGAACGTTCTAATGGCTTTGGTAAATTGATTAAATTATGTTTTGAACGATACAGACTTCGACCATTCAGTGTATTTCCGGATGCTTCCTGTGGCAGAAGCCAACTTGCTTCAGGCGTTTTCCCCCATCTGGGATTTTGCCAAACTCTTCTCTGCTAGCAGAGCTGTTCAAAGCACTAACTGTGGTTACCAGACACCCAGAAAGCCTTGTTAGCTAGCGCTTGTATCTGAGTTCTGCAGCTTTTCCTTTCATGTGACGTCAGGTCTTCTCTACTTGTTTCACGAACACAGAGGGAATTGTCACCTATAAAAGAGATGCTGTTCTGTCGACCACAACTGTACACGTGAGTCAGCATGTTCTGAAAAGCATAAATGCAGAAATATATTCTCCAAAATAAAACTGTATGTGAATTTTTTGAAAGCTTATTGCCTCCCTCTTTATGTTGATATCACATTCTTGTAGATGCACTCACGTAATTCTTTATGTAGAATTCATGTGTGTGAGGGCACGGGCACGCGGAGCTCTCTAAATACAGAGCTGAGAATTCTAAGGAAAAATGTGTTCTGGATAGAGAAAATCTGACACGCCATGGGAATTAGTCTGAGTAAAGAATGAAACCCTGAGATTTTTATATGGTTATTTACGTGGTGTAATAAGGTCCATAACAGACCGGAAGTTATTTTTATTTGAAAATCTTACAGAAGTGTCTGGACTTCTTTAATAACAGGTTTAAAATAATTAATCCTTCATTTTTAGAAATGAATTAACTGAAGAATGTATGTGCCATTCTAATTCCCTGCAGGACCACCGTAGCATTACGTAAAGCCATGCACAGCATCCGCAGAAATTTTCACCAAGCGTCTGCTCAAGAGCGTGTCTTTGACTTACAAGGAGATGGTAATTTGTGACAGACTGACTTGTGTTTGGGTAGTGGAGGAAAAGGAGGAGAGAATGAACTTGAATGGTATATTGCACTGCACAGAACAAGAACGTTTGAAAATTTGGGAGGAACAATGAATGACCTTTTTCTTATTAGCACGTATGTTCTGTGGCTCTGTCTGTGAGCAGGATTGAAAGTTCTAGCATCGTTACCGTTTGAAAGAGAAATCTTATTTCTGAGCATCCGGACAGAAGCAGCAATTGCACCAAATTCCGGTTTCTGCATGGAATACTGTTGCAGCAAGTGCTTGTGAGGCTAGAATTCAGCGCCTTTTATTTTAAACATTTGGGATTTTTTTGCTTTACATGTATTTGTTTGTGTTGTAGGGAGGGTAAATCTAGGTCTGTGAAATGGGCAGGTTTTTGTCAGAGCTCTTTTTAGGCAAGTTGTAGCTGATTGAAGGCCAGCCTGAAGGGGTCACAGTCCCACTGAATGTTCTGTCATGGTGTGGAAGGCTTCACCTTGCTTTAATGTTAACGTTGCTTCTTCCTTTCAACTATCCTAAGCTGCAACTTCCTTTCAACCACCCTGATGCTACAAAGTACAGGCAATAACATATGCAGATATGTCACCATTTGAATGCTTTCTTCAGACTTAACAAACAAACAAACCAAACCTCTCAACTCTGTATCATTGAAAGATAATAGCAGGAGCTTTGAAAAATGGATGCCCAAGAACCATTTATGTTTCCTTTCAGTTTTCATACAGATGTGGCTGGGGAGTCTTATCTGGCTGTGGTTTCATCCCATGGCTCAACATCGTACTAAGCAGGTGTTTGTGCAGAAATGAGCAATTGTCGTCTTCTCGGGTTACTCAATCTGTCTTGGGAAAGGCTTGATAGGTGCCGCTGGGCACTTACACAATATCCATTCTAGGGAAAAAAAAAGAGGTTTAAATTGTCCATCATACTCAGATGATCTTTCCACATCCGTTAAAATGTACTCTTTTCCTGTGGATTTCAAAAAGAATCCATTTGAAATAAATCCAGCTTAGATTGTTTGATTATTTCATTCCTTCTGGCTCATGGGAGAGGTTTCAGGACAGTACAAAAAGGGACGCTTTGAGTATTTCACCATTAGTGAAAGCTAATTTGATCAATAAAAACCCCAAACCATAACAAACGCCTTCCTGCTATTGATACTGAAAGTAGCTTTCATTCTTAATAGCTAGAGCATACCTGTAAGTAGACATTTAATGTAAAATAAATGTAAGGAAACATCACCAGCTACAGAATATCAGGACAGGCTCTGCTGGCTTTATAAGCAAGGACAAAGCAAAATGAATGATCTCATTTATATTTAGCCCAGGTAAATACTTTGTCTACAATATGCAGAAAGAGAACCATGTACATAAGGTGCATCTTTGCTGCCAGTTTTAAGTTAAAGATCTGTCGCACATCTGAGAATAGTTACTTGTTGAAACTCATTGTGATGGGTGACAAAAGACTGTGAAGTAATATAGAAGAAAAATCACTGAAATGATTGTAAAACAAGAAACTGGTATGGTTTGGACCCATTAAACTATTTTTAGTAATTATTTTTGTAAAGTTTTTTATAATCATCTACCTATAAAAAACTAGAGGATTTTGTTGTTAGTTGAGAGTATCTGAAAGTTATTCTGAAAACAATACAGAGTAGCAAGATTAAAAATTCTTAATTTCTCTGATTATTTTTTTTGTAGGAAGGAAAATAGCATTACTTTAAATCAAGTATGGCTGAATTTCTTGAGGTTAAATTTTAAACCCATTGAGCAATACTTCACATTTAAATTACTTTGCAGTTCATAATTTAAACGAAAGATGGCATAATATCCAAGCTGCTGATCCAATCAAGTAAACGTAAAAGCTTTCTAACACTTCTTTTTGGGCTAGTTATCTTCATTTTTCTTCTGTCTCTAGGAAGACAAGTCTCTTCCTAGACTTAAATACCATTTTTTTTCAGTTGATGACTAAACATATAAGTGCTTATCCTGTGCTTTTTTCCTTCTTTTTAGTGGGGTTGCAAACAGCAATTATGTATATACAGGAATAACATGGGGTTATCAGAATAACCATAGGTTTAAGTGCACACCTGTAGTACGCTCGTGTACTCCTCAGGTGATAGAGCGAGTCCGTCAGCAGCCAGGCTGCTAGCTCGGGCGGCTCTGTCTGTGTTACAGACTTCAGGCCCAAAGCAGTAGTCTGCTCACAGTGAATGCAATGGGGTGTTTTGATAGTATAAGGTATTATAAACGTCTCTTCGGGATTATAGACATGGATTACAGGGGCCTGGTCCCTGTACGTCACTGCTAAGCGATGTTCTCAAACACTGCTGAAGAATTAGGAGGGGTTAGGCTATTTTGCACATAGGCCACGGTAGCTGACGTTTCACTCAGTCTCAGGTTTCCACCAAAAGTAAAATTTATCCTCGTATTTGTTCAAGAACAAAGTATCTGCAATAGCTGAAAACAGATTTGCCAACAGAGTGTTAGATTGTGCCACCTCTTTGGTTTCACCCATTTTGGTTCCCCTGGCAGTGTGCTGTGGTCTCCTGTGGATATGCACAGTGGGTTTTGCACTTTAAGCTTAGCTTTATATTTGATTTAGGGTAGGAGTTCAAATCCGCCATCCGTAAAATATTGTTCGTACTAGAAACCCTCTGAGGACCCTAGATGACTTCCAGTCTATGAAATAGCCTGTTTCATCTTCATCTGTACTTTCAGTTCCTGTCAAGCTCCTTAGGTCAGGAAGCTGTGGTCAGGTTTCCGTAGGTAACACTGGCTGGGACTGTGTTGCATCCATCTTCTCCTACCCCGCCATGTCTATTGTAGCTGATGGCAGCTGCACGTAGCTGCCCGTGCTCTGCCCTCACTCACCACACTGCAATCCCATCAACAAAAGAAAATGTTTCTCGTCAGTTAGTTTTCTGGATTCTCAACGAACAAAGCTTTGACCACACCAGGATAAATTCCGCCCTAGAGAAGGAAGAAATCTCTCTAGTCAGTTAACATGAAAGGATACAAATCGATTAAATTGCCAGTGCTCTTGCAGTCCCATGTGTGTTGAGCTGAGGAGGAGGAGAAATTGGAGTGCCTTTGAGTCCAGAATATGTTTCCTCCGTATTAATGAATATAAGAAACATTGATATAAACTAGTTCACTGAATAATCTTATGGTGGGTGCCAAAGATCACCCATTTACAACACATTCTTCGTCTCTTTTATTATCTCAGGGTCATTTTTGTTTGCTAAATAACTGCAATTTGTAGCATGGGCACCTAGATTAGAGGGGGCTGAGGGGGGAAGGAAATTGTATGGTGGTAAAGAAAATGAATCTGCGTTTGGAATTGCATCCTGTTTCTAATCTCCAGATTGGTTAGCAGCTTTCCCTAAGACACCTGGGGGTGGTTGTTCTTGTAAATTAACTGCTTGCATTTGAAAGTCTACCTACCCTTAACTATACCATGTAATTAATTAGCATAATGGATTTTAATTTTTTTTTTGTCTAAGGTTCAGATGAGACTTAATTTATTAAATGTTTTGTGTGACAGGGCAAGAAGTCAACCAAAAGTTAAAAGTGCCTTCAGTAACGTAGTTCATTGCAAAGTAACGTTTTTCTTATGGGTGACAAAAATGTGATTTCTTTTGCCATTTTTGCCTTTTGAAGGCAGTGATTTAAAATCTGCTTTGGTTTATGGTATAGGTCCCGTATTACTCACCTTGTGGGCCAAGTGGTGATTGGTGTTCTGTGGAAATTTTTCTTCAGAGAGGTGGAGGGCTGCTAAAAGGAAGATGGGTTGTGGGCAGACTGCCCTGCCTGGCACGCAGTGGTGTGTGCCAGTCAGTGCAACGGCCCTGCTCTCCCCTTAGCAGCTACGGCTTTATTTCATGCAAAGTGGGGGGGCTATCATTTTTTTTTTTTTTCTTTTTTGTCTAGATTCAAACAAGGACTGCAGTAAGTAATAATTTTAAAAGATGAAACCTTAGCGCACTGATATCTTCCCACTGTCTCTTCAGTCGGTGTGCAGTTGTGCCAAAATACAACCCTTGTGCAAGATGTAAACTTCAGGAGTTACGCATTTCCAAAAGGAAAGAAAACATATCCTGTTCATCTGTGAACAATTGCGTACTGTGCATAGTCATATGCAAATTGTTTCTTCTGTTCGTGTTTTGCTAATGGTGCCTTACAGAGGTTTAAGGCAAATCTCATATAAGCTTTTTAAATAGAGGCCTGCGTCACAGGGGCTGCTTTCTGGGCGTTCCCTGGGGATCTAACAGTGGGGACACGCGTTTCTTCTTTCACTTAACATATTAGCAAATGTAATTAGTTTTCTGCACCGAAGAGTTTCAAAGAGGAATTTTCCTGGTCCTTTTTTACCTTAACGTACCTGTATAACTCAGTATTATAAAGAAGGTAATTGGAAGGTATTCGTTCATCCATATGCTGGTAGCTATGTGTCTGTGTTGTATACTGGCACGCTCAGCGTGACGGGCGAAGGGACAGTATTAGGGAGAAATCTGTGAATGAGCATAATGGAACAAATATTTAAGTCTCCTCATGCTTGAATTTATCACTCTGTAGTAATAAATAACCTGCCTCTAGATCCCTGATGCATTGCATGTAAAATCCAGTACTATCATTTAGATTTGGTATTTTCTGATCATTTCTTCCCTCTTATTTAATAATGCCTGGAAAGGGGATGTGACATTATCCTACTCTTTCACATCTTGCCTCTTTGTTTTCAAGTTTAGAGCGCGGTGTACAGCAGATGTATTTCCAGGCGCGTGACTGCGGAGCTGGCTGGGGGCTGCGTGGCGGCAGTCGGCAGGACAGGGAGCCCGAGCTGCTGCCGTGTCTCAGCCCTGCTCTGCTCAGGGCTTGGGCAGGGCTGGCGCGTTTGCACTCCGGGGACAGGCAGAGGTGTCCCGTCTCCCTCTGGAAGTGGCCAGTGCTGCCCAGCCTTTCTTCTGAGAGTTCAGCGTATTCCATAGAGAGGACACCGAAATGTGCTGTGCTTCCCTCCAGGCTCCACTGCAGGAAACTGGGGAACAAAAATATTCCTTTTTTTAATGCTCTTCGTTCCGTGTTAGTGTTTCTCTGAGGTGTGTGTTTATTGGTTCCTCTCCTATTTTTGTTTACTTTATATCTGGCTCAAAACACCATTCAAAGTTTCTATTAGCTATAAAGGTTACCATGGAAAAAGTCAATATTTGTTTGCACAGTTTACGCTAGGATTGAGTTTTTATGGTTACTGAATCTAGTCCACGGACTTCAGTCAATTAGTGGAGGCTCAGACTTTGTTACCACACACAGCGGTACTGTCAATGCCACAGCTGTTTCTGATGTCACGTATATATATAGGGTGGCCTTAGTACAGTAGCTCGTTTTGCAATGTGATCATTGCTGGGGAATGTGGTTTTGTTGTTTTGTTTTTCCTTAGTGATCACCCTTTGCATCATGCATAAAACTGTAAGCGTGCTGCCCTCGCTGAATTTTGTGGAAAGGGACTCTACAGTGCCAGCACAGTCGCTTGCGGTATCCACCCAAGGATGTGCAACTGCCAAAAAGAAGTGCCGTGTCTGTAAATATTTCTGCATTTCAATCAAGTCTTCTATCTGAGTGATACAGTGCATCTCCATGCTGACGCATTTGACAAAATGTGAATGTAGATAAATATCCTTCCTGAATTAAAAATTGTTGTATTGCGGAGTCATGTACTAATACAGAAGCCGTGAAAATATTTTAATAAAATACCTTTAAATCTAACTTTATTAGGTCAATAATACAACCTTCCTTATAACCTCCTTCTTAGTCATTTAAATATGCAGTCAGTGAAAAAGTGATTTCTTTACATTAAAATTGGATTTCGGTCAATTTTTTTTATTTATATATGGGACATTTCAGTGATGCTTGTCATTTTAGTAGCAGTTTAAACTTAGTGGTTGCTATCAAAATAAACAACTAACAATCTGAGCTTCAAGCAGAAAAATTTCTGGGTTTAGAATGGTGCTTGCAGAAAGACAAGTCATGGAAAATATGTACTTCTACATGGTGTGCACTGTACACATGATTTCTCAATGTAGCACATTATACTGAGCCAGATGTCACAAGTGCTTATAGAAAGACAGTTCTATATAGAACATGAATTAGCAAGATTCAGATATTTACTGTAATACTGACTAATAATTACTTTCGTAAGCTTTCAGTCACTATTTGTGGGGTTTGTAATTCTTTCACATTTTTGTTCGAAGAAACACAATTCTGTGTTTTCCAGAATTAGAAAATATTAGTAAAGCCATGTTAAAATCAGTCATGTATTTTTCTGCTTGACTTTAGTGTGTGCACAAAACCCAGTGTGCACACACAAGCTCACCCGTCTTACTAAATTTGTGAATCGTTCAAACAGGAAAAAAAACATTAAATACCAAGCAAACAAAACTATGCTTTTCTTGGGGATTGAGAGATTTTGAGATGTTGATGACGTGAAGCATTACTAAGCATTGTTAATCTCGGCTGTCCGAAATTAATCCCAAAGAAATGCTTTTTGCAGAAAGCACGTTATTACCGCCATAAAATGAAAGCAGAAAAAAGAGGCGGCTGTGGGGAACCTTGTGGTATAGCATATTTTTAAAGGATGGTTCAGCTTCAGTTGGTTTACACAGGGTGTTTCAAGAGCGCTAATGCACTGTGTATTAGCTACCTACATTATATGTATCATTTCAATGTTCGTGTTCCGTCCAGCTTCATTTAAAGATATTTTATTCAGTGACAGGTTTGCTGACTACTGCAGAGGCGGTATGCGGAGCTTTGTATCATCCAGTGTCAGTGGATTTTTCTTATGGCTTTTTAACAGTGGTACTTTGTAATATTAAAAAGTTCCAAATCATAATAATCTTTCCATTCCAGTCCCATTTGGAGACAATACCCAGAGGTAAAGAACAAAAGAGAATGTTTGCATTGCTTTTCTCTTGTGCCTTAAGTACGTACTCAGTGGGTCGTATTGATACCAATTGCTACTCAGTGTGCAACTTTGACAGATGTCTCTGTCCTATATAAGGTGAAACATCCCAAACTGACCTGCCAAAACTCACTTTGTTTTAATTCTATTCATGTCCATCACATCAAGATGAACACATGTACCTGCAAGGACCATGGGGAAGGTGCAGAGGTGAGGGGAAGGTAAAGCCGCTTCTTTCCATGGCAGTACTAGCTTAATCTGACCACAAATCTGCACCGTTTTTCTACTAAAGGAGAATTACTTGACTTTTTTAGTCCTTTATTATGACTAAGTAACAGTCTGGAAGGTGAAGCTCGTGGCTTCAGCTTTCTCTCTGTGAGGTCTGCTGTTTTAGAGCACCAGGATATATTTCTTACATCCTGAGTTTCTCAATCTTGAGCCGTGTGGACTCGGTGCCCACCAACCTTGCTCGGTAGTGGCACCGAACGCGCAGCCAGCGAAATCCTGGAACCCCGTGACCTGGTGTTGCAAATGACTGGGCTTGCCCTAAGCTGTGGGAACCTGGATTCATCAGAGAACGTGGCACTCCGAGTGAGGAAGGTGAAGGAGCCACTGTTGTACATATTTCACTCTTAAGAGACAAAGGACTATTGTACATATAATGGTACCAGCAAACTTGTAATTGCAGTCACCTGGTATTCACGTTTCAGAGTCCTGCCTTTATTGCCCCCAAGAATGCAGATTAAAGGTTTCGCTTTCCCTTTTAGTCTATTTTGATCTACAATTTCTGGCAATAACAGAGTGGCCTTCTTGGCTTACAGATGAACTTCTTTCTGAAGGGGCTCTCTGGCTCCTTGTCAGCTGCTGTACTTTCTTTGGGGGATTTCCAAGCATCCGCTATCCTTCAGTCCATGGATTTGTGAGAAGAAAGTATTTTCTCTTGCTCAGTGCTGGTTGACCTAGATTGCAGCTTCTGCTTCTCAGGTATAGTTTCTCTGCTGGGGTGAGTCATGGTGACATTGATGACTGCTGAAAGGCTCCTGCTAAATTTTTTTTGAAAGGGAGGTTACATGGTATTTGCAGAAAAAAAAAATTGTTCCACATGCCTATGGATCTGTCAAGAAATTTTAAGTATCTTGATAGTCTTATAATGAAATGTAGTTACCTAGTAACTGATTAATTTTGTGGAAAACCAAAACTGTGTCTTACTGTGAGCAGCACTATGGGGAGCAGAGGCAGAACCAGAAAGGATGAAAACATCAGCTCAGAAGCAGCATGACCAGGGTTCCAGCATTCTCTGAGAGAAATACCTAAATACTGTACTAAGTAAAAGCTCTGCCTGATGTTATTTTTTCTGATGTTGTTCCTGTGGATGTAAATAGTCAGCCAGGGTTGTAGCGGACCTAATAGCTCTCCACGCAAGTGAGGATTTGTAGGATCGACTGCTGACTTTGGGGGACAAAACCGGGTCGGAGTATTGACAGCAGACAACTTTGAGTCAGGAATCCTGGTTTTGGTCTAGTGGTTTGACTGTGATCTAGTCCTCTTTGTGCCTTGTTTGTCTCATTGCTGAGATTTTGTATATGTGTTTTACAACTTGTAGTTCACAGGGTTGTCTGGTTTGCATGCTTCAGCACTGGATAAATCAGTGTATCTTAGCATTTTGAAACATTGTTATCACTGTGGAATTTCCTTTTTTGTTCCAAAATCGGGGCCCTTATCCAGATCTTCTAGCCAGGGCTAAGGAGGGAGTGGCTGCAGAGCACAGCCTTTCACTGGCGGGGTTTCTTTTGAGGGGCTAATGACAGACCCTTTTCTCCCTCTATAGAGCGAAGTAGCTTGTTTTATGGGAGGGGGTAAAGAAGCCCAATGTGTAGATCTATTTCATTTTTAGTTCTCCCACTGAACTGCAAGGTGACTGTGAAAAGTTATTCTACTTTTCCTGTGCTATGATTTATACTCTTTATGCTTCGATATTCCCATCCTTCACATAGGGATAATGCTATTTTGCATTTTGTGAAGGTGGGGGTTTTGAGACAGGTAGTTGAAAAGTACAGTTCTGAGTATACAATCCCTTGAAGTCAGTGAAACTTCCTTTGCCTTAAATAGGCTTTGGATCTGTTCTTAGAAGAGCAAAATGACTACAGAGATTCATTGTTTTGCCTACTCCATAGCAACCGACAACATAAAGCCTTTTCCCAGATGTGTTTATTTAAAGGCTTTATAAGTTCAGTTTAAAAAATGAACTGAAGTTGTAGCTATTGTTTTAGCGCCAATTTTCTTATATTGGCATTAAAAAGATAAGTGAACTAGTATGCAGCCATAGGAAATGAAGAAATGTATATGAGAAAAGATAAGAAATCCATTTTGGGGGGACACAGAACCAGGGGTAAGTACAGTAACGTGTTAGCTTTTAAAGAATTACCTGGCATATTTGAGAATTTCTACGTAATTCCAGGTCATGTGGGAAAATTATCACAATATACTGTGTTTTATACAGTTAGAGAATCAGTTACTGTTTATTGGTAGTTCTCATCATGCGCCAAAAGAGAATATTGTGAAAGAGCATCGTGCTGTATGTCCTTGAAACTGATACATCCCAATTGTTTTTTTAAAGAACACTTAGTTTTTGTTAGATGTACAGGTAAGCATGGGGGGAGGGAGAGCATGAGAAGCAGAGAATTCATCGTGGAAGGGAAGAAGTGGAGGATCCATATTAGTTAGCATATTTTTTTTCAAGGGATGAATTGGATTAACATCCCCCCCAAAGCCCACTGTGAGAGGAATAACGTGTACGCATTTTATTGTACAATGCTGCATCAGTGTATTTTTACTCTGCAGGAAGAGAGCTACTCCTTAGTAGTTTCTTCCTTTTTTTTTCCTGGGAAACCGTTTGCTTTTATTCAAGCAAAATGCAAGATAAATGCCTGATTCAGCCTTTTAGATCTTGGAAATAATGGTGTATTACATGTGATTAAGTTGGAAATTACCCTTAAGGAGGGTCATAATTACTGTAGATTTGGATGGCATGTTACACAAATTGCTGTGTGCTCATAATTACAAATTGTGTTTGTTGCACTCTGGGGGTTTATAAACTTTATCTTAGCTATTAACACATTAAATAACAGTGATTTATGACAATTACCAGATAAACCAAAATTTCAGTGTTGTGCTTAATCTAAGGTTTAATTATATTTCTGTATTAGAAATAAAATACGGTTAGCTTTAGCAAGGAAGATTGAATAGTCTAACATTCACTACTGAGATACTGTTAAACATGATAATGGTAACAAAATTGGAGCTGCCTTTATAAGTTTGTCAGTAGTATTCACTGGTCACACTGACTGAAAATTACAGTGGTATGAAGTGAATGAACTAGCAACTGCAGCGAATGAGCTGGTTGTCAGCAGTAAGCTCTTCCCGTGATCAGTCAGCCTGCTTGCTTCAGAATTATTTACCTCGAACTTCTGGACTGATCTAGTGAGCGGAAGTTTATAATTTGAAATCTTTGTTTACTTCCTCTTGCACAGAGATTTCCTAGTTCCTTAATTTTTCCTTAAGTTGATGTTTTTTTTTTTAATGGAGCAAAGATAACTTTGTGTTGTACTATTAGTTGTGCTCCAATAAATTGCCAGGAATAAGGATACTAGGATATGAAAAATTACTTTGCTATCTCTTTACCCTGCACTACATATTTCTACAGTATCTTGGTGGCAGCTCTAAGGCTAGCTAGATGTCAAAATAGCAGTGGGAGAACAGAGTATATAGTAGCCTCTATATGTCCTATTGGTTCTGCCAAAGCTTCCTATACAAAGTGCAAATAAATGAAGTGGTATAGAAGCCCACATTGGCTCTGTATTGTTAGTAGAGCCTCTCCTGCCCCTGCCTTCTAAGTCCTGAAACATCACCTCTGTTTGGCACAGAGCATAAGCACTGCACCTATTAGTCAGGATGGCAAAAATACCTAGCTACGTGCCACCAGAAAGGTGTCCTAAAAAGTCAAGCCTAGATGTCTATGAAAAATCACCACCGGTTACCTGAGTGAGAATGGATTACGCAGTGTGAAATATGGTTACTGTTACCTGCAGGAGACTGGATTATGCACTATGGATTATGGTTTGAAAAAGATTGTTTTGAAATGTTGAAACATAACCAAAAAATTCCTCCAAAAATAATAGCATCAGGCTGCCTTGACTCGGAAACCACAATGCCATCTGCGTAGTGCAGCAAGAATTTGTTTTTCTGTGTTTAATTTCCCCCGTTGGAACACATGCGAGATCTTAAATTTGTAGATGATTTTGGCATTTATCTCTACTTTAGGTTTTAAAGACTCTCACAAGAAGTGATTTAACAAAAACTTTGTAACAGAATGGTTGAAACAAAATTGACAATTCAGGATTCTTGATGTTGAGGAGCGGGGAAAACTGTAACAATTATCCACATAGTATTTGAACCCGGACGTGTTAGTATTGCTTGGTTGTTTGCTTATCTAGTGTGTTCATTCGTATCTGTTGAAGGAAGATTCTGTTTGAAGTGGGTTCAGAAAAGCACATTCTTCAGAAAATTCTGTGACTACTTTTGAGGTCAGAGCTTCTTGGCTTCCCTTTCCAGTACATATCCTCCTTCACAGCCCACGCTATAACTGTCTGCACTTGGTTTCTCCTTTGGAAACCAGTTTCCATTTAGCAGTTGACTTTTGTGGACTGCTTATGTCTGCTTTGGATTTGTCCCTGTTTACAAGTGGAGATGGAGCTTGATGCAGGAGGGCATTGAGTCAGGACCAGAAAAATGTGGGATTGTTGTCGCGTCTGTCTATCCCAGAACGTCAAAGACTCTGGGGAAGAGACTGTCTGGATAACCATTAGATGTTGAAAGTAGGCATTGCAGTGTAAATAGTCTCTGGTTATAGACTTGCAGTGACATTACTATCAAAACAGTCAGTGTAGGTGTGTCCTTCCTGAAGATATTTGAGTTTCACTGCAAGCTAGTCAAACCTAGGCTTATTGGAATCCATGCCTAATGCTTCCTTAGGAAACTATGCAAAATGCACACTCGATCCAAATGTTTAACTGGGCTTAAGTAAAGTTGCTTTGATTCTTTTTATCATCCAGAAAGATGTGATCTGCTTTCATGGTATGTGTTGTAAATAAGAGGTATGTTGTATATACAGCACGAGGGCACAGCTGGGCCTTTCATTGTGCTCTTTCTTCTGCCTGATTTGTTTGAGCAACATTTTTAGTTTCTGACTAAACTTCTGAGTTTCCCCAAACTACACAGATCAGCCAGTGCTGCTTCTGTGTGCTGGAATATTTCCATTCCTAAAAAGTACAGTGCAAATTGCTCTGTCCCTACACAAAACTGCAATAAATATTGTGCAAATGACTATGAATGAAGCCTTTAGTGGTAAACTTACGAACTGCCCCCCCCTCCCTCCAAACCCACCCTCCAAGAATGGTTCTTGTTTTTTTTAATTAGCTTCCCCTTCTCCAGTACCGTGGCATCTAATTGAAGACAAGGAGTGTCCGTGGTTAGACAGTTTGCCCAGCTTACATAGACATGATGCTTATTTTGATGAAGGAAAACTTAATTTGGAAAGCAAGTTGTTTTGATGGTTCCATGAAACAGGAAACCCCAAAGTTAAAACTTGTCTTGCTTTCTTGCGTTATTACAGGGTATTAATCCTATGGGCCTTACTACTTTTTGAAACACTAATTTCTTTGTACCTATAGGTAGCACTATTTATCTACTGGTTTTGTGGTGCAGTTTTAGCTGTTCTTTTGACCTGTAAAGCTAAAATTGCTGTAGGAATAGTCTACCAAAGAAACTATGACTTAGCAAGTACTCTTCAAAATTATTTGTGGTTTAGATCAGCAGAGGAACTCAGGCTGCATTTTGAACAGGAGCAGACAGTTGATAAGGTGATGTTCGCTGGGGACAACAAGGTCTGGAACTAGCTGACTCCTTAGTTCTTCAGCACTTGGGTTGACCTTCCAGATACACTGCAAACCCTTCTCTTTTCTAGGCTTTGGGGGAGGAAGGCTAGGAAAGCGTCATGAAGAATAAGCTTTTTTGTTAAAATATGTGTGTAAAATGTTATTGTGTGTGAGAAAATTATATAATTTCAGTGTTCTCATTTGCAGGTGTGTGGCTTCTACATAAGAGGCGTATTTATAAACTAAAGCACCTTTTACGGTATTCTAGGAGATGAGATGGTTTTCGTTTCTGAATTACTAAGTTACAATTAACTCTGTTTAGACTTGATTTCTTGCAATACTTTAATCACTGCATGGTGAATCTCCTTGAAAAAATTAGGAAGGATTGTTATTCATGTGTTGAATACTGTGATGTTGAAATTCAGTTGGTGGTGTTTTTTTTAAATTCGAGTGAGGAATTCTTGCTTGCCAGAACTAGCTTTACTACTGAGCTACCGTGTGTTTGGAGGAGGTGGAGGTTTCTTTCCATTCCCATTTACAAATTCTGTGAGAACACTGAGGACATGATACAGCAAAATCCACAAGCTTTCTAGGTCAGGTTTCAGTGGAGCAACAAAGGATAATAATTAAAATCTTTTTTGAATTACTCATTTTTATCCAAAATTGTGATTCTGATAGGTATTTTGTTAATAATAAATCAACCACTCTTTCCAAAATTGTTCACCTGTCACCAGGCCTCCACGGCACTTAATACATTATGTGCGTTTGCTTTCTGCATGTTTCACAGCACCGGTTCACATTCTGCCTTGCAATCGTGAACCTCAAACCACCTCATACTAGTGTAACGCATATAAAAACAATGTTTTGTGGAAAGTAAATAGGATTTGGATTATTGTGCTAATATTCAGCACAACAACAGGGAAGTTCAGATGCTGGTGTTTTGAATGTATGTGATGTGCTTAATTTCCTCACCTGGTTGTGTGCCTGGGAATAAGTGTAGGGAGAAAGAGTTGGAATATTTGCCGCCAGCACAGCTGCTGCCGTTGCCTCGAGTCAGGGTTTTTTTTTAACAAGCTAAATTCTTTCTTCACATACTTATTCTGGTGCATCTGAAATATTTTTAGCGTTGCTATTTGGTGTTGCTCTTTCCACGGACATCTCTGGGAGTTGCAGTGTGGCTGCCAGCAGCCTTCGACAAAATGCAGCCACACCCTTCATCAGAGGGGGTTTATCTTCCTCTCTCAGATGCCTCCAGTGTCTATCTAGACTTTTTCACTTAAAATAATTTAAAAGATAATTGAAATTATTTTTTTAACCAGAATCAAAAACAGTTGGACACTCCTTGACCAATATAAAAATAAATTCGGAATCTGGACTAGCGCCTTTGCTCTGAAGTCGCCTATTTTAAAACTTCACCCTTGCTGCCGAGGTGTTCCCCGGCAGAGGTCTGTTGCGGGTCCTGGAGCCAGGCACTTTACGTGTAATTAATAGGGTTCTGGTTTTAATTAGGCACGCGCAGCGCTCCAGGTTTTTAATCTCCCGAAGGGTGGCCCCCGGCCCGGTGCGGGCCGTGAGGCGGTTGCCGTGAGGAGAACGGCCCTTGGCGCCTCGCGTTCCCCGGGAAACCGTCCTCCGCGCGTGCGCGCGGGCGGATGCGCCCGTTCTCCCCCCCCCTCCCTCCCGCCACCGCTGAGGGGAGCGGGCGCGGGGGCGGGGCGGCCTGAGGGGCGGCTATGGTGGCGGCGCGGAGCTCCCCGCCTGCGATTTCGGCCCAGCCATGTGGTGCCTGCACTGCAGCTCGGAGAGGACCCAGTCGTTGCTGGAGCTGGAGCTTGACAGCTGGTAAGCCCTGCCGGGGGCTGGGGAGGGGGGGGGGTCCCCTGGCGCCCTCCCGGCCCTGCTCGGCGGGAGCCCCGTCCTGTCACACAAAGGGCTCCGCGCCGTCGCTGCCCGGCCTCGCCGATCGCCGTTGCGGGAAGCTGTAATTGGGGGAAGCCGGGTGGAGCGGCAGCCCGGAGCCGCTCCCAGTGCGAGGGGGCCCGGCTTGGCGCTGGGGTCACCCCTTTGTCTCTGGGGTGCTGGGAAGTTCGCAGCGACGGTGAACGCCCGGCGGTGGCAGCCGGCGGCGGCTTGCTGGCGATCGTGGTGTTGAGGAGCTTATGTCCTGGGTCGGGGAGGAGGGAAGAACGGCAGTTTGTTTGAAATCCTAATCCTTTAAATGTGGTATCAGAAGTGGACCCGTACATCTGTTGTTGCTAGTCGGTGGCAGGCAAAGTGTAAAACCGCCAGAAGCTTTTTGAGAAGGGTGCTGTTAGGATGAGATCTGACTTAGCGTGTGCGTTGCCGCTACGGTATATGCGTGTGTGTACACAAGCATGAAAACACTTCTTTTCATTGAGTTTGATATAGTGCAAGAAATCACATGACTGGTGTCAAACAAGCGGCGAGTTCTGCCTCAGGGCTCTGGCACATACTGTTCCCGGTGTCCGAAATCGACCGGGGAGACCAGGAGACCTGGCGTTGTACCTGTCAGTGTGGGAAGGCGTGAAACGGTGATACTGCTCGGGGTAAACTATCATCTGCGACTCCTGCCCTCAGAAAAAAAAAAAAAAAAAAAAAAAAAAAAAAATAGTTTCGTTCAAAGGCCTTTAAAGTAGGGACACTGAATAACTGATGTAAGAAAAAATTGGATTTGTCATGTTAATATGTACAGTCTCTATTGTTATGATGATGTTAACTACTAAAATAACATGCATCAAAATTACAAAAGTGCACTACTCTGTTATATGAGCCACGTGAAAACTAGATATACAAACTAGTTCTTCTCGTGCAATATTGTGTGTAGATTATGATAGACTAAAATAGTTATCCTGGCAAGCACACTTGCAAAATAAATTTATCTCCGATGCATTGTGAAAGTTTATTCCACCGAATAATTTGATGAAATTCTGAGCTGGTCGACTGTTAAAGAAATACTCAATTTAAATAAAGATAAGCAACATCTTAAATTAGGTGTGTGCATGGGTGGCAAAATATAAAAGGAGGAAGTGACTGGATTCAGTGTAACTACATGTGAATGCAACAGTGTCTTTTATGGAAAAGAAAGGAAAAATGTTTTTTGATAAAGAAAAATGTTTTATAGTACAGTTTAGTCACACATTTAATGATCCTTAAGCCCACTTTTACCCTTATGGAAAATAATAAAGTAGAGCTTGTAAGCTTCCTGTGTGGAGTTGGTAATGTGTGCATAAACGATATTAGATTTGCATGGCTTGCTACAAAACCTAATTCGTAAATGTTACTTCAGTGACAGATTTGCCTATATTCAGACAACTACATTTTGCTATTCAGTCATTGTTTCAGACTTTTTTCCTCCATTTGCACATTGCTATGCACTTCCTTTCAGTTAAACTTGATTATTCTGCCTGATGTGTTAAAAGAGGAATTGCTGAGTCCTTAGTTTGGATGGTTTTATTTAACTGTGTCTATTCTTGTGGCAGATATCCTTTATATAAACACAGAATTCATTACATCTATCTAGTGCTTTGGGAGAACCTAAGCTGTGCTGAATAAAATGACCCATTTCCCGTTTTACTTAAACTTTTGTACCAGATTTCTTTTGTTGTTGTGATGTCCTGTGCTAGTTCCTGAAATTGCAGATACTGAGAGTACTGTTATAGAGTAGTCAGCTGTTTTTTCTTCCTCTTAGTTAAATAGGTGCTCAGTGTTGGGGTTTCATGTGTGAAGTCAGCTATCATCCATTTTTTTCCTATTTCTATTAATCTGAAATAATTCATAATCATCAAAGATAATGGTACAAGTGTACAATGGTACAAGGGTACAATGTAAGTGGTACAAGATCTGGAGCTAACCAGTGAAAGTTATAGCGCTCAGCGTATCAACAGCGTTTAGTTGTTTCTTTGCCCCTTTAGAAGCTCTCTGGGAATCCTGGTGCAGTTAGTAAACAATTTGCAATACAGTCTCATTGAATAATTTGTAACTTTCAGGTAAGGAAACCCAAGGATTCAGTTTTTCACCTGAAAAGTACAAATACCAAGTTGAACAGTAACTCTGATTTGTTGTTCTTGTTACAAATCTGTATTGGAAGGTTGCTAGGTGTTGACACTGAGTTACTGCTGGGCAAGCAGACCTTCTCTGCTGGAGCAGTTGGCAGGATGTTCCTCTTGAGAACTGGGAAGTGATTTCTTACGATAGATAGCCCCGTGGCCTTACATGGTTTTTCTCACCCTGTGACCATTTCATATTTGCAAAATGAAAATTCTCTCAAGAGAATTGCGTTTCTATTCATATGGCTATAGAAAGTATTCCTCCAAATATTTAGTCTTCATGAGAATACTCTTCTGTCACTTGGAGGCTGGGATTGTTTCATGTCTTTGAGGATCTAAAGGTTAGGTGTTAGGACCTCAAGTGGAACAACTACTTTGAAACAATAGTTTACCTTTACACTGATCATGTTTTCTCTGAAGTATAAAGATGGCAATTCAAGGATCAAACTTTCTGAAAAGGAAGATCTCATAATTGTGTGTCTGATTAGCACACTTATGTGATTACTCTAATTATACTTGCAAACTGTATTTGCCCAGAACACGAATAAGAAGTAGCTGTGAATTACAAAAGCTGGCCTAAAAGTAGCCAGTCCCCTGTTGGTGGATGCAAGGTGTCATCCTGAACCAAAACCAACACTTGTGGAGATGCCACCTAAAGGTATTTAACATCTCCTCACATATCTGAGTTGTGCTTATTGATGTTTAACACCACTGATACTCAGACTTTAGACATCTCTAGCAGAACATTGGGAAACGAGTGCTAGAAGCGAGATACTGCTTTCCTGGTAAAACATGTCCTTTTGCCTACTGTGTGGTGTTCCAACTGAAATTCATTGCATTGCCTTAACTTTATAGCCTCAGCTGTGTGACTCTCAATGAGTAAAATTAGATTTAGCCTGCTATCAGGGCAGCTTTATTTTGGAAATATTAATGCCATAAGGGTGTCCTGGAAATTATCCACTAGGCCTTCATAGAATCTCCAGATCCAGACTAATGCACCCTCTTTGTTGTAAACCTGTGCAGTTTCTGCCTGATTCTGACAGGTGCAAAGGAGTTGTTCAACTTACTGTATTTTTGAATATTGTATTTTTTGAAAAAACTGTGAAGGACCACAATTTGAGGAGAAGAAAAACACTTTACTGCTTTGAGCATTATGATATATGGACGTAGATTAGCTGGGTGGTTGTGTCTGTTGTGCCTCTTCATTGCAAGGATTTACCCTAATTTATAAAGGACATTAGGATGCAATTTTCTTGCTCTTTCAGCATTTACATAGTTCTTTTTCTGTCAGAATTGACAGCAATTTTATCATTAATTTCAGAGCCAGGCATATTTTCATCGCAGTAGCTGTCAATCAATTATTGCTTTTTATGTTTATTTAATAACAGAACTGCAGGAGACCTCAGAAACTGTAATCAAGATGCAGCCCTGATTGCTCTATTTGTTATATTAAACATATGAGGATGTGCACTTAACCCAGGGCACACAGGCCAAATTCATATTCCCAATTTTGTTCCTGTATTTCTGTTGTCTAACAAGCCTGTGTAGTTATAAGAGCAGGATCAGGCCCTGGATTTGGAATTTCATTTTTAGCATCCTGTATATTGTCATTTTTCGTCAAAACTTATCGAAATACAGATTTTGTTTAATTCATACATCTTTGTTATGTAAAAATAGTTACCGATCATGGGCTTTTAGCAAGACTTACTAACCAAAAATATTTTAGTTACATGGCCCTCCTTGTGTCTTTCAGGAGTTCATCTGAATTGTTTTTGGAGGAAGGACAGTTCTGGTTAGGGTACAGACAGAGATGGCAAGTTTACTGCACTGTTGTGATTTGACTCCAGGTTTCCAGAGAACAGATGCTGCTTTAATCCACTGTAGCACAAAGCCCTAGTATTACTTTAAAGGGGACTGCAAATTTAGCTAAATAAATCTTCATTTGCTTCCTTACAATGGACAAAAGATGAGAAACATTTTCATAAAATTATTGTAAAGATTTCTTTAATAAAAATAAAGTAAAAACCCAAGCTTTGGTATGATAAAAAAAAAATCAAACCCCATTGTCCCTGTGGGAGAAGGAGAAAATTAGAATGATGGCTTTGATAGCCTTTAATAGAGGAAATTCATGTAGTATATCTGTTAATCGGATTCTTTCAGTAGTTCAGTGTCACCCGAGTTAAACTTGTGCTTAAAAACAAAGGACCCAATTCCCTGGTGCCTTATGTTGTGCAAGCACAAACAAAATGCAACAGTTATGATTTGGCTTCCTTTTACACAAGCAGCTGCATACAGGGCAGGGCGATAGAAAAAGAACCCTAAACTTGCTTTGGGGGGTACTTGCATTGTTTAGTCCAAAAACTTTCAGTCACCCGTAAAATTCACCAGATTAACAAGGATGGATGTGTCATGAGTTCAAATGTTTTGGGAAGAACAGAGAAAAGGAAAACTAACTTTCTTCTGTTTGTTGATATGTACGTGACCTTTCAGGTCATCTTTATGCAGTGTAAGGGAAGCAAGGACACAAACCTGATGGATTTTCTGTTGCAGGGTATGTTTGCAGCCAGTCCTAAAACTGCATTGCAGGGAAGTTCACAAGTTGACTTTAATTTAGTTTTCACTCCCCACCTTCATAGTAGAATGGACCAAACTCAATCTCAGTTCACATGGAGAGTTAAATACAGCAGTGGCTATGCGCATTGTAGCTTAGACAGATGTATGTTGGGCTATATTTAACTTGAGTTTAGTGTATTCTTTTTAGTGTAACCTAAAGCCGTAATGATTATAGTTGTGATCGTTTCAGTTTTCATGAGTCAAGTTGGAGTAGGCCATGTCAGTACTTGCACAGAACTCCGAGGAAAAGTCTTTGGGAAAGAATGGATGATATAGTTGGAAGCACTCCTGCCTTTAAAGATAATACCAAAGACAGGGTTTCCCTCACTGTTTGGGGAGGTTGTGCTGAGGAAGTCGTCATTAAAATGAGACGGACAGCAGTGTTCCTGATCCAGCTGCAGTTTCTGGGGTCTAATAGTACATATAACAGAACAAGCCCATCTAAACCTCTGACTTTTCTGGTCATGCTTCAGCTTAATAATAGCTTTTCTCTCAATCTAACTTCCCTCTGCACTTTTAATTGGGAATAAAACTTATCTTTATTTTTCTTTCTTACGTGGTTCTGCTGTATTGTAATGTGCTGTGAAACAGCTGTTGAATTTCCATTCTAGAGGTGACTGGGGTGATTCTCATGCTTTGAAGTTAACATTTCATGGGCTGAATGTTAGATAATATTTTCAGCTGTTCTTAGATTCTTGAATGAAGGTTCATTATTGTTGTTTATACATTCTTATATTTTATTCTGTGAACCTTGTTGAGAAGATACCAGTGATGCAGGGCATTTAGTAGAAACTGGTTTCAAGAAGGAGCTGATTGTAATGCTTCAAGTTTTGGGAGAATGGGACTTTACAGCTAATAGCTTGCTATTGATACTGGTAGTTAATGCTTTGTGAAATTGAGAGAACAGAGGATTGCCCAGCATTTATTGGAAATTGTCCCAAGTGGTGGCAAGCTGTTGCAATCTTGGATTCTTTTTTCTTATTAAAACGTGATTAAGATGTTTCTGATTAGGTTAGCCTAGAAGAAAAGAAGTATTTCAGGTTTTCCTGTGCTGCCACAGTGCAGCATGCTACACAAGATCATTTCTGACTGTCTTTGGTTGACATTTTCAAAATCTGTCTTTGCACAATATTTCATTTTTAGTTCAGGAAATGGTGACTTTTGTTTTCAGGAATTGGACTTCTACTCTTGTCCTAAAAGACCATTTTCCAGTACAGAAAGATCGATGAATTAAGTCGTGGTAAAGAGCCTATAAATTCTAAGAATGGGCCGAGTTCTATATTTTAGACCTAATTCTTTTTTAGACCTAATTCAATTTCTTCACTGAAAGGGTAGTCAGGCATTGGAACAGGCTGCCCAGGGAAGTGGTGGAGTCACCATCCCTGGAGGTGTTCAAAAAACGTGTGGATGAGGTGCTTCAGGACATGGTTTAGTGGGCATTTGTACTGGGTTGATGGTTGGACTCGATGGTCTTAGAGGTCTTTTCCAACCTTAATGATTCTATGATTCTATAATGCTCTTTTGTGGTTGATCAGCCTCACGCGCAGCCCCCAGTGATAAGGCAAGCTGTATCAGCCGAAGTCAGTGCAGATTGTCGATGTTTCTGGGAGCAAGAGTTGCAGAGCCGAACTGGGTATCTGTGTGCTGCATCAAAACGAAGCTGCTACACGCTGCAGTACAACCTAACAATTACTCTCGTTCTGTGTATGTGCAGTAAATCCTCTCTTTTTAGGTACTGATTGGAAGTAGCTAATAAAATTGCTTATAACATAGAGCAGGTCTTAAAATTTGATAATAGATAAGCTTTGTAAGGAGAGAGTTCTTGGCTTATAGTAAGCTTTGAAATAGCATTTACAGGTTTCCAAGACAGGAATTGCTACCCATGTTACTTTTTTATTGTGATCAGTGAGGTGGTCAGAAGTCCTACTGAAAGCCTACATTTAATTCCTCACTAACAGAGAAAGAACTATTATAGACTCAGCATAATGGATAGGAAATGTAAAAGGAAGGAAGTTTGTGAATGAGAAAAAGCATGTCAGCTCTTTAACTGATTTAGAGGTTATAAGCAATCTTCTGAGGTCTCGTTTGTCCTAAGAGTGAAGATTTACATGTAGTAAGACACAGAATATCTTTCTGAGTATGTCTGCAGGTATCTTCTGTGTTTGAACACATTGCCTTGAACCTAAGGCCAGTTACTGTTTGCACTAACTTGGTAGCAACACTCTGAACTTCACTGAAAGCAGGAACAAGGGTTCCGTGTTCTCATCCATTTTCTTTCCTACCCGGTGAGAGTTTCCCATACCCATTTGCATTTATGCATATCGAAATTACATTGTTCTCCCTTAGAGAAAACTAGTAGGGTTTCTTTGTCTATTGTTTGGTTTTTTTTTTTTTAAGACTTGGCACAACGTAGTTGGCAGTCAAAATGCAGAGTTTGTGCAGTGTTTAAGACTGATACTTTTATATTATATATACTTCTAGATTCAGTTAGATCAGTTAAAGGTCTTTCTCTGATCAGACTTTTAACAGTCCATCCTCCTTTAAGATTGGCTTTATTTAAGTACGTTGCTCTGTAACCTCATGAGATTTATCTGTAACTTATCTGTAAAAAGAGAAAAGTCAACCAATCACTAAAGTTGAGCAGTCCCTTTCTTTCTGATTTTAAAAGTGGGAGAACTTTAGCCAACTACTTCTTAAATCCAAGTGAGAGAACAAAGTATTTCATGTTTATCAGTGACATTGTTTTAAAGCACACCTCATTAGATAACAACAATATATTATTAACTAATTGAAATGGAATCCCTTGATTGTTTTAAATAGGTCTTTTTGCTACTTAAGTGAAAATATGGCCTAAGTGAATACATCTTAGATGTGATCTGTGACTTTACCAGGTATAGTGTCCAATACAAAAAGATGGTTTTGTTGTCATTTCTGCTGCATGGACCATCTACATGCCCTTTGGTTTATGATGATTCTTAATTTCCCTCTGCCCAGGCACACAGACATACTTGAAGAGAAAGGCTGCCCTGCTCAAAAATTGTTCCCAGCTCTCTATACTGCATCTTATTTCTAATTATTTTGAATAGTAAAGGGGCAAAACCTTAAAATGAGTCAAATGATAGGCTTTGTCAACTATATTTGATCTAAGATGAGAATATAGTTTTGTTCTAGGCATGAAATTTCAATGCCTGAAACATTTTATTTACTCAGTAAACAGGATTTTGTTAAGGATCTTTAAACTAATTCGTGTTCATATGATATACAGTATATAAGAAAGGAGAGAAGAGCATTATCCACCAAGGACTGAATGGGGAGAGGAAGCTAGTATTTAGTCTCTTACAGAACCTAATTGCCAGCAAGCTGGTTTCTCAGCAGTGCCATGCTGTATCACCTCTTCCTCTGGTGGGCTTGACACAACAGCTGAAGCCACAACAGAGGTGACATACAAGGATGGCTGGTATAGGACGCCAAGGATTTTTGCATTATATCAAATGCTGCTTCAGCTGTGCGTGCAAATCAGTTTTTTCTCAGCTGCAGAAACTAAATCTTCCTTTTTAAAATTAGCATTGTATAAAGGTCATGTCATGATATAAACGGTAGAATGTGTATTAATATCTTAGTGTCTTAAATCATGTCATATGTAGTGTAGATATGCTAAATAAGAGGATTCCAGTTGCTGAATGATATAGCTGAATAAATAAATAGTTGAGGTCAAATTCTACCACAGCTGCATTGAGAAACTCCATAGATTTCTGAAGCTTATCCTATTGTGTAAGAGTTTACATAGGAGGAACAGGACAAAGTCTGCAGTGGTAGGTAGACCTTCACAGATTTTGTTAAATGCTGAGATACCACAGTTACACTTAGAAAATTTTAGCTTTAGTCCCTATAAGAAGGTAAGCATCCTTTTGAAGGATACATGGCGTTTTCTGATGTTAATATGTTTTATGCTGACACATCAAGAGGATAAGCTGACCATAAAAAAACCCTCTAAAAATTTGGCTGATAAATTTGAGAACTCTTCCTCCAGCCACAAGCCTCAAATTATTACCATAGTAATCTTTTAATAATATTTTATCCATATTTTAAAGAGTTTGAAGTATGGAATACAGTCATTGCTGAATAAATACGTGCTGGGTGATGATTAATGCAGATTAGCAGAGAATGACGTTGTCTGTCTTTACCTGAGATAGAAGCTAACATTTGTAAGCTGTACTCAAGTTCTGTTGATGCTGATAGTCTCCTTTGTTACTTTCCAGCTGCTAAATAATGAAAATAAAATACAGCTTTGCCTTTAGCAGACAGGCTTCATAAGGCATTAAATGGGTACTGGGTGAGGGTTGGTTGGTTTGTTTGTTTGAGCCTTCTGTAGTAAATGCTTGTGTCTGCTAGCCAATATGCTGCCTCTGTTTGACTTAGACAAAGGTGATGTGTGAGGTGTTTAACCTTCCTTCTCCTCCTTGGAAGCTGCAGATAATCTCAAGTAAGCTCTTTTCAAATGGATGTTCTTAGTTCTTAAATCTTTTATAAAGGTTGTTCCCTAAAATGGAGAAGTTGGGTAGATTTTTGTTTGGCTTTTTGTTTTCATCTTGCTGGTGTGCATCTCCATTTTGGAAGAGACAGTGCATTCTACAATGCAATTCCTACATTCTGTTTTGGTGTGGAGAAAATTATCTCTCATCTTTCTTCCCCCGCGTTCTGCTACTACTAACGGCATATAAGATTGTGGGTCAAAATGCCCTTTTTTAAAAAATATTTTTGTTAATGACTTTTATGTGGTTATTTAGTGAGAATTAAAACTTGGTAGTGTCCAAGTGAGTAGATGTTGGGGTTTTTCTGTAATTTCAAATCCAGGACTTGGACCAGGGAGCAAATGAAGGTTTGCAATGCACATAGTGGTACTCCTCCGTGGAACTCTGGTCGCTCTGTCAATGGTCATCAGGCTGTGTTTTAACTTCAGCTGGCTGTTACTGGCAGTCTTATTACACAGAACATTACAGAATGAAGCGGTTGCTTTGTTAGTGTTTGTTTCTGAGACACATGCAAATCTTGTCTGGATTTTTCTTGCAATGATATTTAACTTCAGTAAGATGAATTACCTGGGACATTACTTTGATGTGCATTCAAAGGTTTCATTTGTTTTTAACAGAAACAGCTGAATTGAGAGTGCATTCTAAGTAAAACAAGTTGGTCAATATTTCTTTCCTGGATCAAAGCTTTTGTCAGTGCCTGTGAATACTGTTGTCCATCATAATGGCTTTAAACTTTTGACAGTCTATATTTGAAGGTAGATTGGTTTGTTAATATTATTGCATTTATTGAATTTGGGGATTTGTATAAGTTCTTAGCATAATTGACTTTTGTTTACTAGACAGTACAAAACAGACATGGCACTAAGAACTAGATTCTTATCTGTGGAAACTGTACTAATACTATACTTCTGTTCAAATGTTCTCACTCCATTGGGGAATATTGTAATCAGGGGTAGGGGGAGAAAAATGCTAAAAAACTAGCTTGTATGAACTACATATGGCTAGTTTTGCATTTTAAGAAGTTACATTAAGAACTTTTTGTGGAGAGTAATTTGAGATAATACAATGCATACATCAGAGCTTTAATTAAATACACCTCCTAGTTCATAGCAGAAAGCACCACAGGTACTGAAATTTAAGCCAGCTTTGAAGCAGTGGGGTGTACCCTTGTGTCAAATGAATGCTTTTGTTCTGATTAAGTTGTGTATGGGGAGTCATAGTTTTAGTTAGCAGCGTTATGTTTGTAATTGTTGTTTAAAATTTCATATTCAAATTATGCATTTGGAAAGACAAAGTTATATGCAAGAAATTAACTTTTTGTAGAGGTTTGTTCCTATGTGGAATGCCTAGATTTGACCTAAACATTTTGGCCATTTAAATGTTTTTTTTCAGGCTTCATGCTGGAAGTGTCTGACCATACCAGCTGCTCTAGCAGCTGCCATCGTGCTTCTCTGTTACTCAGAGTTAGTTCCATGGGTGACTTCTGGTCTGCATTCTCTGAACTAGCTAGAGAATTTGGATCCATTTCAAGTGCGTATCTATGATTAGGAGTTATGATCAGAGTTTGACTTTTTTAACCTGCAAATTTCAAAAAGAGATAGTTGGTGTAAAACAGATGCGTAGCACTTCTTCCTTCCTGGACATTTGGGCCTATTTATATAGGATTTTTTTTTTTGAGTGAGGCAGAAGTTTTACTGGGAATCATGTTTATGAAATGAGGTTTTAATACAAAAAGCTTCATTCTTTGGTTTGCATTTAAATCCATCTCATAAATCATACGGCAGAGTCCCTAGGTATCTAGAGACTTCAACTGTGGGTGGTATCTTAATGTTTATGGACAGAAACGTTTCTGGGACAAAGGAAGAAAATAAGCTTGCTGAATTGTTCTGTCAGTAGATATGACTTAAAGGGAACCAGGTTTACATGCATTTTTCCTGAAGAGGGGAATAAATGACATGGATTCAGGGAAAAGTAGGCAAGTTAGGGAAGGGACAGATTTGATTGAGGAATTTCATGAAGAACTACTCATGCAAATGCTTCACTGTTGCCGCAAATAAAATAACGTATAAATACTTCATTAAGTTCACTTTGAATTCAGGTTACGCAGACTACCTGGAGTTTTGACTGCTGTCTCTGGCAAGTGATACTCTACCACAGTCATGCTTTAAAAACTGCCTGCTTCCTAAAGAACAGAGCACTTGTAGTGTCATGGCAAAGCTGACTGGTTTTATCATCTTGTGCTGACTAGAATTTTAAGCTGGACGTGTTTTTCTTACTGTATTCATATACTTGTGCATAGTTTCCACAATTTAGAAGGGAAGGAATTTATTCTGTGTACCTTTGAACTTGTGTTCGTACTTTTAAGGCTCTAAAATGCTATGGAAAAACCTTTAAGATGTAGCAGCACAAACTTACTATATTGTCATACTTTACTTTATGTCCAAAACAAAATTTTTACAGGATGAATATAATGCTGATTGGTTCTCATGCGTGTACCATCCAGTTGCTAGGGCCTGTTTTCAATTTCATGTCTTTATGTTACGCTGTTGAAAGTCCATTCTAAATGAATGATGAAAATAACTAGTGATTTCAGAGACTGTTCATTGGTAAAATAATTTCTCAAGTATTTACTCTTTTGCTGGGAGGGTCTTTTGGTTCTATTTTAAAATGTTGCATGCAGTTTTGGTTTGGCATTTACATTATTTAGCAGCATGTTGAATTTCTTTGTTGCTTTTAGTTCCAAACTAAATCTGCAACATACTGGTTTGAACATGTGGATGATTTCTATAAGCATATGTTCTCATTATCTTTGTATTTTAGTCCTACAAAATGCACCAGGACACTTCACTACTTGTAAACTATGAGGTTTCTGGAGTGAGTGGGAATACTGAGTAATTCCTTGCATGTGATGTTATTGCTATATACTTCCTTTTTACATGCATGTAGTTTTAAAGATAAGGTACTGGGCCTCAGTAAAAAGGGAATTTCTGCTTTTCTGGTTATCGTCTCTCTTTCTTTCATAGTATAGTCGCTTTAAGAGGCCAATGCTTGTGCCTACAGATCCAAACGTGCAGCTTCTCTGATAATTTTGCCATTATTGTCAGTGGAACAAGTAAGTCTATGCTAATGGAAAAGCTTGGGGTTTGTTCTTTACTGAAATTTAGGTCTTGAGGACTCTTTCCAGTTTCTATTTTAAGCTCAAATGTTGAAGATTTCTTGTTTTTCAAAATTTTGTCTTTATTGCGCTTATTTTTGGTTTTGCTAAGATAATAGTTTGGCAAGATTTGAAGGAAAAGGAAGGTGTGACTATAAAAATGAAAAATAAATCAAAGAACAACAGTAGATATTCAAACATCCTGAATAATACGTTGTTTTAAAATATGATAGTGGTTTTAGTGTACTGGTTACTAATTACAGCCTTTGTGATCAGAAGTAATAACTGAAGGTATAAAATGAGAGACAGGGAAGAAAAGACCTGCCAGGTTTATGCTGCTAAAATGCCCGGAGAGGAAATGTTTTGTTTTCGTCATGGCTAACCACACAACTACATTTGGCGATTAGACAGAAGGAGACAGAGCTTTTTCTTATTAGGTAATTCTTGAAATGAACTTCTCACCTGAATAGTGGGAAATAATTGTAAAAAACACAACCTTTTTCTAGCTAGCAACAACATCTACTTCACATTTTGTCAGCTTGGATCTATTGTATGCTACTCTAGTCCAAAGATACAGCCATGCACCGTGTTACTGAGCTTAGACATCTAGGCAAATTAGTTAGAAAAGCAGCTTTTGGCAGCCACTGCCTGCGCATTGGTGTTATTCTGTGATTCAGACAGAGCAGTGAGCTTTGATTGTCGCTGTTAGAGCGCAATGTGCATCATGGGTAAATACAGTTAGCTGCACTGCGGGGATGACCCTTATCTCACTGCCTTGCTGATGAAGCCAACAGATCCTACTTGCATGCACATATGTCACTTCAGCTGATGTATTTTAATTTAAAAGTGTTTGCAGAATGTGTTGCTTAGCTCTTGCAAGAAGTCTAGAGCCATACATGCGCAGAAGAAAATGCCTGAATCCATCCATGTTTGGTATTTAGTACTGGTTTATAGCCATTAGAAAAAGTAAAATTAATCTAATTTTCACTAATAGTTTTACATATCCATTGAGATATGTTAAAAATACTGTGCTCAGTCTGTTTCCATTTTTCTGCAAGCCTTCCTTCTTCCCTATTGTTCCTTGGTACAGTGGTATTTTGGGGGGTTTTTAACCGTGTTACAAGTTGAGGTTTATGCAAGAAGAAACTTCCAGTGTCCGTTTCTGATAAAATACTGATTCAGTCAGTGCTGGCCACTCTTTCAAGAAAAGTAATTTAGATGTACAAAGAAACAAAGTTTTTCCATGGCTCTGTTTTAAAGTTTTGTTCATGCAAAGTCGTATTAATAGTACTAATCATTTTTAAATATTTAATTTCCGTTTTCACTCTTTAGCTGCTCCATTCTCTGCTTCTTTGTAAAATACTGGCAAGCAACCTTTCTCTTTTTCTGGCTTGGCAGATAATGAATGTCTATTTTCTGCTGAAGTAGGAATGTGATAAAACAATCGGCGTTCTAAAAATGAAAGGTTAATTTCAACTGTTTTGCATTCTCCTAATATTACACAGTTGGAATACTCAACATATTGCCGGTCTCCCTAGTAATACGGCATTGCACATTGCAGGGAGACAAACCAAATTAATCCACCAGATTTTTTTAAGCACTGAAATTATCAGTAATTCTACTGGACATGTAGAGTAGGTGACAGATGCCTCAAAACAGAGACCTTTACTAATAAGTTCTTTCCAGTTGGGAAATTCCAATTCCAGTTGGGACTGGGTCAAGTGTTATATTGTCCATTTTTGCAGTGTACTTAATGTACATAATTTCTCACCCATCTGAGAAAGACAGTGTGTGCAGGGTGGCTACTGGAAGTGAAGTAGTGCTAGAGAGGTGTCTAACTAATCCCCTAGTCATAGCAGGACTTATTCTAAGTCTTGTTGCAAGCCTGGAGCAGAATCCCTGACGTTTTTGTGTGTTGGCATTTTTAATAATTTTAATAATAATAAAGTGGACAAAAAAATTGCCCTTGTAACCCTGCAGTGACTAGCTCGTGTTCCAAGTCTACTTTGAAGTAAAGGTACCCTTTTTAACATACAGTCTTTCAAAATAAACACAGGCAGAATGATTCTCAGTTCCACACTCCTGCTCCACGACGCTCTGTGTGCACTTCCTCCATAGTGGAGCTATACATCTTGTCATCCTTAAAGCTTCACACAAGTCGTATTTGTTGAAATATTTTTCTTTTCCAAACTTATGTAAAGCAGTAAGAAGTAGAAAGCAAGCTGCTTTTCTTTGTCAGTAGAGGCTCTTAACTTAACAGACGAGGAAGAGCCGAATGGGAGAAAGCCTTCAAATACGCAGTACTGGCTGTGCACGCTTGTTTGCTTTAAAGGGCTGTCGTACTGTTGTGCAGGAGACTGCCTGTTGTAAAAGATAATTACTTCCCTGCTTCAAAGGTCAGATGTGATGGCAGGGAATAGGCCTATGAGCAAGATGAGATCAAGCATTACAGTCAGTCAAGAATCATATTTACATCTGGAAAAAGTAGGAAAGACAAACTGAAAATAAAGAAGAAACCCCTAACTTTAATCAGAGCCTCAGGCAGACCCCTTTCCAATTTTTTCTGATTAGGGCAGTACCCTTTTTGTTGATGAAAAGGTTAAGTGATCCATTGAAGGTATCATTATTAAAATGTCAACATGAGATTATAATCAGTGTGGAAGGGTTATTAAATAGTTCACCATTTAAGGGTGAGGAAGTCAAAAAAAGTCACAGAACCTAAAGGGGAAATAGTGCTAATTCCTGACTTCCTGGTAAAAACAAATTTACCATACTTGTATGAAAAGTACTTACCAATATGCTTGTAATGAGGAACCTGTGATGTACAAAATAGCGTGGCCTCACAGTTAGCAGAACAGAGAAACATATTTTAGTATTTAAAGAGAATGTGAAGCAGTTCACTATCGTAGTAATTCCTTTAATGAGTACTTCAGAGAGAATGATTTGCTTGTTTTTAATGGGTGGTTACACAGTTTCTATGTCATTAGCAAAACTCTGGATAATTTATCATTTTTAAGTTGAAAGCCAGCTGTATCACAGAGGGAAAGGGATTAGTTTCCTGTCAACTTCCTTTCTGGAAAAAGTGATGTGTGCACACTGAAAATATTTCCAGCTTGGGTAAAGTATGTTTGAAAATACCTTTTGGGTAGAGTAATATTTTGATGGGCAAAGAAAGAGGACTTGCTTTCAGTTTTACATGTTTATAGAAACATTTTGAGAAATCTAAGGGGCTTTTTTCTCCTTCACTTTAAAAAGTACACACTGTTCAAGCTAGGAGAGTTTTGCCAGCGTTAACCTTAATCTCTTCTGGCACTGCGGCCCGGTGGAGAACGTTCTTTCAGAAATCGCTCTGTACTTTGAACTGTTGCAGGGACTGCTGTGGTATGTGTGTGCAACAAGGGTCAGAGCATTTCATTTCTGAGAGACAACAGGAGGGCTATATTTTTTATGTTCGTATACATGTGAATGAAAGCAAAATAAGAAATACAGGGCGTGGTGGGAACGTGGAATTTTACTCCTTCAGAGTTTGGATGTATCTGTTCCTAAAACAAAAGGTAGGGGAAGTACTGCAAATGCTTATATTCATGCGTGTGTGGAGTGTTTACTAAGTCTTTTGAGTGATTAAAAAAAAGTAAAATTTTGCTTTTTCTATCAATGCTCTGTGTACATAGGATGAGGCAGATAGTAAATATTTATGTGAAACATATGAAAAAGACATACTGTGGAAGAGTGAAAGTGCGTGCACTATTGCAATATGGGAATGCCCTACTGTAAATATAAAACAAATACAAATTACTATTAGCCATCAGTACTTCAGGATAAACCTTGACTAGGACTCAGTTTTAAAATGTTTCCTATTGGGTACAACTCCTTTAATATAAAGGGTTTTTTTCCTTTCCTTTATTCCTTAGCAATAACAGCATTCATATGAAAACGAAGTGGTTTATTTGCTAGATAGCTCCTGTTGTGTTTTCCCTACCTGAAACTATTTTGCTTTCATTAGCTAGAAACACCATCCCTTGGGATGCTTTACTACAAAACATGCCAAAAGTATCCCATGGGAGCAATCTTTCACTAACAGAGAAATAAATAAGATTTATCCTGTAGGTACTTTTTCCCAACTTCAGTTTCTAGAAACACAGTAGCTCACAAGATCTATTAAATCCCAAATCTCCTTTGAGTAACATGAAAATAATTCTTTTATGTCAAACTGTAATATAACAGTACGAAAGTATTGCTTTTATTTGTCAAAGCACAGAAAGACACAAATAAGCATCTGTCTTTTTGAAGTAGAACAACTCGGAAATGAGCAGTCTTATAAGAAATAAAAAGTTTTCTTTTATTTTACACAGTAGTTGCTGAGTGACTTAGGATGTTATTAGTAACTGCTGTATAAAGTTGAATAATGCTTGAAATCTTCATTCTCCTGCTTGACTCATGCTCTAAAGATGACCTCTGCAACGGAAGTAGAGACTTGCTTAGATTACAGTGAAAACTATGGTGTTTGACATGAAAGGCACATTACCCTATACTAACTGCATCTGAATTTGAACAAAATGTGCTGGATATCTACATAAAATGATACTAAGCAAAACTATGCTATTTGTTGTTGAGATTTTTGGTATACAGTGCTCACCTCAGGGTTTTCCTGTCTTTTCATTCTGTCTAGTGTTGAGGGTGAAGCTCCAAGCAGTGAAACTGGCACATCTTTGGATAGCCCATCTACTTACCATCAAGGACCTATAACACACAGTTCAGCTATAAGTCCAGACCATTACGATCATTCTGCTTACGGGCTGTATTCTGTCTCCCCTGGACAACAAAGATCTCGGAGGCCGAAGCTTCAACACTCAACATCCATACTGCGAAAACAAGCAGAGGAAGAAGCTATTAAAAGGTCAAGATCACTTTCTGAGAGCTATGAACTCTCTTCAGACCTACAAGATAAGCAGGTATTCAAGCTTTGTTACCTAATCTATGACAAAGGCAACATGTCTGTAAGCTGGGAAAAATCTTTTCTTACATCACTTCAGTTGTGATGCTGAAAATACCTTTTTTTCCCTGCGACCAACTTAGTTCGAAATAGTCATACGTCAGCACTTCTAAGGTTTTTGACTCTTCTGTGTTGTGTCATCCCTGTGTCCCATACACCTTCCCCCCTTCCTGAAGAAACGCATAAAAGATATGTTGATCGTGTTAAAAGTAAAAACAGTTCTACTAGGAATTGTGGCTTTGCTTGGGACAAGTACTAGAATGTAATAACGCAAAATATTTTTCTAAGAAAATGAGTCATTTTGAAACCTGGATATCTTTGTTGTTGCTGAAAGAAACAAAGAACTTATTGCAACTGATATTCTCTCATATCTGTGGGGTGAATTCAAGGTCTTAATTCGTTTTACTCAACTAGGCAAAACTCCCATATGCCTTACAAAGAACTGGATGGAAGCTACGTAGATGTTTAAAGCCTTTGTCCTTAAAAAGGCACTTCTGTAAGACAGTCAGCCTCAGCCCTGCCTTTTAAGCTTTATTCTGAATGTAGTCCTATTTGAAGGATGTTTATTGCCATATAAGTTCATATTTATCATTTGAAAATGATGCTGTAATAGCTTAAGGTAAGCAAATATGCAGGATATACTGGATTTCACCGATAGATGAACAGTAGCCAATAGAATCATAGAACAGTTTGGGTTGGAAGGGACCTTTTAAACGTCATCTAGTCCAACCCCCCTGCAATGAGCAGGGCGATCTTCAACTAGATCAGGTTGCTCAGAGCCCCGACCAACCTGACCTTGAATGTTTCCAGGGACGGGGCATCTACCACCTCTCTAGGCAACCTGTGCTAGGGTTTCACTACCCTCAGCGTAAAAAAAGTCTTCCTTATATCTAGTCTGTATCTACCCTCTTTTATTTTAAAACCATTCCCCCTTGTCCTGTCGCAACAGGCCCCGCTAAAAACTCTGTCCCCATCTTTCTTATAAGCCCCCCTTAAGTACTGAAAGGCCGCAATCAGGTCTTCCCAGAGCCTTCTCTTCTCCGGGCTGAACAACCCCAGCTCTCTCAGCCTGTCTTCATAGGAGAGGCGTTCCATCCCCCTGATGATTTTTGTGGTCCTCCTCTGGACCCGCTCCAACAGGTCCATGTCTGTCTTGTGCTGAGGATGGAATATATCAATGTTTTTTGGGTTTCGGGTTTTTTTTGTTAGAGATCTTTCTTGCCACAGAATATTTTGTTTACTGTGAATCATTGTGGTCATCATCATTGCATAGTCACTCCAACTTGTGTGTTAACATGGCAAAAGTGGAAGCAGGCAAAATTCCGCACACATTGATAGTCAGTGAAATTTATAGGGGCTAAGTCTCACTTGCCATCTGTTTGTTGTTCTAAAATTTCAGGTTGGAGAATCATACAATGTTTTTCCAGAGAGACCCGGAAGAACAGAGCTTGAGCTCTGACTTAAAGTTGAAGCCAATATTTGGGATAACAAGTATGAGTTTAATTTAGCCTTTGGGCTCACCAAATTCTATATTGGAGTGGGGACATATCAGGTTCCCAATTATTGATCTAGATTATGCCAGCTCTGCTATTAAATTGGACCTCCTTGTGGGATCTAAAATGTTACTTCCTTTTCCACCTTTGGCAGTCATTTTTGCTAGATGTCTCATAAGGGATTGATATAGAGTGTTAAGCTTACTAAAGAGGTCTCTTGCACTGCAGTTATTCCACAGAGCCTAATTTCGTCTCTCCTTTTATGCCGGTTTGATAGAGAAAGAGGACTGCAGATGTTATTTTGTATTTGTTCGGGGAGTCCTACACAATAAAAAGTGACAATGATACATAAAGGAAGCTTGATACTGAGGAGTTGCTTACTGCTCTTGAAAAGCTCTCACTGAAATCTCAGAAGATACTTAAAAACGATTTAGCAAAATGTCCAAGGCTTTACCTAAAGGCAATGTGCGTTAAATATGCATTAAAAAGGTGCATTAAATATGCATTAAATTTATTAGAAATATTAGTCACAAGTCTAGTAAATCATCTAGGCAAATTCCAAAATATTCTCAAATTAAAATTCCCACCGAAACCCCCTAACTTATGATAATCAATGATGATGTCATTTTCTATGTAAACCTGAAGGACAACAGCCTATTTGCAAGAGTAAAGGCCAGATAATTTATTTAATAGGCTATTAGTTTTTGTTTTATTCTTTCATACCACCTATGCCAGTTTTCTTTTCTTTAGGTTTGACATTTAATTTTGAGAGGATGACTAAATTAACATTTCATCATTTGTTTTGAGATTAGTCCAGCAAAATAATCTCTTATAATGTATTTAAACACATGTGACCTAATGTACACTATGGATAGAAATAGTAGGAAATGTGTGGCAGCAGTGGCAGGGTTGTGATAGAAGTTCTTAATAATTTTTTTAATCTTCAGAATGCCTCATAGCCTCTTCGACATGTGCAAATTTGGGGGCAATATAACCCCCATTTGGGGGTGAAAGGCTAACCAATTTTTTTAAAGACAAACTATAGAAAATTATGCAGAGATTAACAGATTCCCAGCTCAGAGATCAGTCATAGCTTTTTACGCTTAGTTAAAAGAAGTTTCAAGATACAGTCAAAAGAACAATTCCTTAGCAGTAATGCTGATCTAAGCCCATCTAGAAGTTGGCCTCCTCAGTTATGCCAATAACTGTGCATAATATTTTTTGCATCCAGAATTAACAAAAACAAAAAAAAAAATAGTGATTCACATCTAAAAACACCGAGCCAAAAAGGAGATCATCTTTAATGTGGAAGGGGGAATGGGAGCTGCTGAAGCAGGCAATAGCACTGAAAGAAATATGTCAGCTACTCCCAAATGATAGACATAATGGACTAGAAAATATTTTTTTAGTAGTGTCTAGTTCCTTCCATATAAGGGGGATGAAGCCCCTCTGCACATCAATATCTGAACTTAACAATTTCTTGGAGAGATCTCCAAAGTATGAGGAGAGGTTGGTTGTGCACGTGCATGTAACGTAAGTAATTAAAATATGGTGTCTAATGAAAAAGGGTACCTGGATTTGCAAGTGAGGAGAAATAACTTTTGAATTATAGGAGTATTATGAAAATTGCATGGACTTATCCAAAAATGCTGCCAGAAAAATGGTGGTTTTAATTGTAGTACTAAACATATTGATTTGTGAGGTATGTTTTGTGTTTGTGAATAATATGGATCCAGCAAAGACTGATCAGAACAGAAATTAAATATTGGGAAAAAAACTGAAATAAAACTAATTATTCATCTTGTTCAGTGTTCTTTAAATAAGCGATGCTTTTCATGTTTTGGAAGGAAGGGTTTGAAAATATCTAATGAGTATTCCAATAGCATTGACATGTCATTTTCACTAGGTTAAATTGATAGCATTTATACCGAATTTATTTTGCGTATTCATTCTGTTAATTGGAAACTCTGGCAATGTTGAGTGTAATTACAGTAATGAAAATAGATTTGAATTTGTATTTAGAAAGTCTGAAATAGGTTCTTGGTTTGAGGAAGACTGTGTATGTGGATATTCTATCAGAGAAACCCCTCTGGAAGCGTATGGTCTGGGAGGCTCAGTTTTGCTTTGGTATCAGGCCTGGGTGAAACAATGCTACCTGGTTTTTATTCATGTAGAAAGCAATGCATGCCTGGAAAGGTGATGGCCACTTTTAGAATTTACTCCCAAAATATGGTAATTTGCATTATACTTGGATTTCACTTCTCAACAGTTGTCCCCACAGAGAAAGAATGACTGCATTATGCTACATTAGAGTGCTATCTTGTCTGCTTTGACAAGGGCACACCAATGCTAATGTGTGAAAACCAAAATTTAAACACACACACACATTGCCAGCACCTTAATGATATATGACGGTATTCACATAGTCATATTTTTGTCTGTATTTTTATGGTGGAACTTGCAAATGACTATTTGGTTCACTATTTGTGCAGTTGTTAGTCTGGAGCTTTGAGTTTTTACTTTCAAAACCAGTATACACTTTGAAAAATTCCTGAAAATTAAAGTTGTTAAAAGAAATTTTTTTTTGTGTTGTACTTTAACGTTGTTCTAACCTGCATCAAGTTACAAAGTAATTGTGTTCACCCTTTCACAGGTGGAAATGCTAGAACGGAAATATGGAGGCCGTCTCATAACTAGACATGCTGCTCGTACTATACAAACAGCTTTTCGCCAGTATCAGATGAACAAAAATTTTGAGCGTCTGAGAAGTTCTATGTCTGAAAATCGTATGTCAAGGCGCATTGTACTGTCCAATATGAGAATGCAGTTTTCCTTTGAAGGACCTGAGAAAGTCCACAGCTCTTACTTTGAAGGCAAACAAGTTTCTGTTACAAATGATGGGTCAAAGCTGGGATCCCTGGTACAGTCTGAATGTGGTGACCTTGGAGAGTCAGCTACAATGAAGTCTCCAGCAGCATCTACTGATTTTGCTGACGCTATAACAGAACTGGAGGATGCTTTTTCCAGGCAAGTGAAATCACTTGCAGAGTCCATTGATGATGCACTGAATTGCCGTAGTCTACATTCTGATGAAGTCCAGACTCCGGATCAAGTCAGAAGTCGTGAAATGGAAAGGGATAGTTGTGCTCAAACTAAACCAGCAATTCACAATGTGGATCACAGGAAGCTTGATGAGATGACAGCATCATACAGTGATGTTACGTTATATATTGATGAGGAAGAGTTATCTCCACCCCTTCCACTTTCCCAGTCAGTAGACAGACCGTCCAGCACAGAATCTGATTTGAGGCTCCGGTCTGTGAACTCTTCTCAAGAGTACTGGTCCATGACCCATAAAGATGATAAGATAGACACTGATACAAGCTGCAGGAGTACCCCATCACTGGAATGTCAGGAACAGAGGATGAGAATGGATCATCTACCATTGCTTACTATAGAGCCACCCAGCGACAGTTCAGTGGACTTAAGTGATCGCTCAGAGAGAGGTTCATTAAAGAGACAAAATGCATATGACCGAGGGATCACTAGTCAACAAGGAAGCCCAAAACACATCCCTCACAGTATTCCTGCCAAGATTATATCCCGAGAGGAACAGGAGGCAAGACATAGGGCTAGGCCTATAGATAGTCATTTAGCTATCAATGGCACAGCAAACAGGCAAAGCAAATCAGAGTCTGATTATTCTGATGGAGACAATGACAGCATCAACAGCACTTCCAACTCTAATGATACAATAAATTGCAGCTCAGAATCTTCTTCTAGAGACAGCCTAAGGGAGCAAACCTTGAGCAAACAAACATACCACAAAGAAACTCGCAACAGCTGGGATTCCCCTGCCTTCAGTAACGATGTTATCAGGAAACGCCATTATAGGATTGGACTGAACCTTTTTAACAAGTAAGTACAGCATTTCCTCCTTTTCTCTCTGTTTGGTAGAAACATAGCCACTGAGCCAGGAATATTTTTCTTGTATCAGATGAGTAAGACTGGTGTCTGATACTGACTTTTCAGTGAAAAAATAAGCTGCTCGTGGTGACTGTTCACCTTAGAGTACTTACAAGTTGATGTCTTCATAGTTAAACAGCTTCAGGGGAAAAGAAAAAATATGTGTATATATATGATAGTAAACTATTGAAGAGGATGGATTGGATCCCTTTCTTGTTGAAAAATATGGTGGCTTCATCCTGATCTATTTTTGGTGTTATAACGAATTCAGATTTCTTCCTGCCCTAATCATGTAGGTATTGTAAAACTTGTCATATGGGAATTAGAAATAACAAGCAGTGTAAGATGAGTTTCCTGTTTAACACAGGCAGGGCCTGGAATTTGTTCAGTAGATCTCATCAAAACTTTAATACTAAAAAACAATGCGCTGAATATTTTTGTGCTAAATAAGTATTTATTATTTATCACAAAATTATCATAAAATTTGTATTTCTGCCTATGACTGTTAATTTTCCCAAGTATGGAGTTGTTTAAAACTAATATAAAGTAACTTTTTCAAGTTTCTTTGTTTTATTGAAATACTTTCTTCTTTGGACACTCCCATGCAGCTGTAGAAAACCATGAATGTTACGATAGAGGGTAGCAAATAATATACTGCTTAAACTCTGTATTCACATTACTGGAGTTACACAGATCTCACTAGAACTATGATAATCGGAACATAAGAACAGCTGGCATTAGAATTCCTAGCTTTTCTTCCCTGCTCATTTGATGTCTGGTGTGCCAATTTCCCTGCCCTAGGATGGGTATCATTTACTTTAACCTTTTCTGGTACTAGTGCTTATAAAGCTCCTCAGAACACTTAGATGAAAGATGCTAGGTGCCAGAATTTGTTTCTATTTTTCTTTAAAATACTGTTGACAGCTCACAGTGTTTGCATAAGTTTTTGACATTTTCTACAGAGTACTTCAGGATTTCTCTGAAAATTTTGTTGCTTCTAAAGAGCTAATAGATACTTCAGCATGCTGCCGTAGACCTTACTTCACAGTCTCTTACAGCTTGAATGAGTCCAGCCCTCCTTTTCAGCTGTGATCTTTTCAGTGCTGTGATCTGTTTTGTTTGGATTAATAGGTCAGTGGTTCATCATATAATAATATGTTGTAACATTGCAGATAATTAAAGCTTTTTGATGCCATCACATGAGGCTGTGCATTACAATACTAAGTATGGATCTGCCAGGTTTGGCTGTAAAAACTTTCAGGTTTGTTTTTTTTATCTTTGTAAAAAGTTGAGGCTTTTACAGAAGCTTTTACCCAACTGGAAGTATGTAAGCCATAGAATCTCTGCAGCTTTTACTGCTCAGGAAGTAGACTGGGTGGGAAGACACATCAATTATTTTTTTTTTCAGAAGATTTGAAAACATTAACGTCCTTGGTGTGTGGGGTGGGGAGGAAGGTGCTGGTACTGTTTGGCTGACATTTAAAAGACTTTGTGTTTGCTCAGATTTTTGCACAGTAATTGGGCCTTAAGCAGTCAATGATCAGTGAAGTTCAGGCTTGATAATACAGTCTTTTGAGTCAATTGCAGAAGGGTGTAAGAAAAACAGTGAACGGAAAAAGTGCTCAAGCAGCATGCAGAGACGAATGAGAGCATTGGAAATTGTCAGATGCTTCTAGTCACATGCCATATCGGTAGGAGGCTGAAAGCGAAAAATAAACATCAGGAATAGAGAGGAATAGAGACTGTTATTTGAAACACATCTAACTGATCTTGCTGCATGGACTTGATCAGAGATACACCTTTTTTATATATTGGCTGGTTATAAGATAACTTGCAATTTCTTAGCAGTGAGTTCTAAAAGATAGCACTGCACAGAACTCCAGGCAGCACCTCTGTGCGTGACCATTTCATTCCCCTACCGCATTTTATCTCTAGTATTGATACAGAACTGAAGATTCTCTACCTTCTGCTGAGTCACTCTGATTCTATTGATAGCTCAGACAGTTCCCAAGTATTCCATGTATCTTGGTTTTGATTATGGTTCTTCAAGTCCACAGATTGTGACATTTCATTAATAGCCTTATTTCCCCTCTGTGCAATGTCAGATATTGAACCATCATAGAATGTGATGGTACATGATTCTGTGAAATCTTTTGAAAGGGAGCTGGGAAACTTCCAAGGCTTTATTCTTTAAAAAGTTCAGGAGACTCTTAAGAGTGTATCAGTCAGATTGCAAACTGCATTTTGTGAGGTGAGTGAAGGGATAGAGATTGTGTTCAGGCACTTGGCGGGATTTACAGGTGATGATTTCTTCAAGATGAAGAATCCTTTTTCCTTTTAATGTGTGCTGTACAGGTGCATTAGTTTCAGTTAACTTCTGAGCATTACATCCATTGTTCTCAGCACATGAAGTATGTCATAGCATCTTGTGTGTCCAAATGTTTTTTGAAAAGCAAGCTGCATCCTCGATGTCGGTTTCCTTGGCAAAGACTGCTATTTCACACACAGAACAGCGTAAAGGAGGATTGCCCAGCCTGATTAGACATGGGCCAGGAAGGGGCTCTGCAGGTCAGATGGACTTTGTGCAAATCAGTCCCGTCTTCACAGTTTCTTTCTCATGACATGGCAAAAGTGCAACTGCTCAGCATCTCGTATGAGCAAGGGTCTGCCTGCGCATTCACTCCTGTGTTGCAAACTGCTTGCGCTTCCTATCGTGTGACCAGATGTACACCCGTGATGTGATGGGATATATTTTTTTTAGTCTACTCTCCAGTGTTCAAGTCAATGCAGCAGAATCATTTAGCTGTCTTTTCATCACGTGATCTTTCGTGACACATTTACAATCATAAAATGAGGGAGTAGTACAAGTCTTGGCAGCGAGCTCCTGAGAGGATATATGCTCCACCCATGCGGAAGGACTGTGCACAGAACTGAAAGAAGTGTCTTTGAAGTTACCTATTACAAGAAGTCAAGTTTTTTCCAAATGTCTGCATCTACCAGGGGAAATTTTAGGGATGTCTTTTATAAGAAGTTCATGTTAATTTCATTGCATCTTTGAAATCTTTCTTGCAAATTAAGATCCCAAACCTTAATTAACAAATAATCGTGTCATTTCTTTCTGGTACACGAAGCTTGGCTGAAATGCAAAGAGTTTAGAATCTTAAAGAAGTGCATGAATTATGGTAGAGTCAATACTTCTGCTTTGTTCACTAGGAGTGTTGAAAGAATGAAGTTTTAAAAAGCATGGAAAGTCACTATCCTCACAATTGAAATTTCAACAGATGCTTTATAATTTTTCTGGCTTTCCTATTACAATAGTAGTTTTCAGAAGCCAAAGTGCAGTTTTCTTACCGGAGGCCCTTTATTAGAATAGCCAGTTATGAGTAGAAGTTGAGCACAACTGGTGCTCTAGTTCACTTAATCACCATTATATGCAAAACATTAGTAGCACAAAGGTCCTTAGAGCATGGAGAACACAGGACAGCAGAGAAAAAACTGTAGGTAATTGAAAATCCTTTTTCTAGGATTTTTATCACTTGGTGAGACAATTTGTTTCAAACTATAACTTGGCACTCAATTTGGAACCTTAGTGTCGATTAAAGATGTATACTTTTTTAAAGATGTTTTGTGGTATCCACTATACTAGAATGTAATGTATCACCCAAATGGAATGATTTCTGCCAAAGAAATTGCAACTAAGTAAGAGCTTCTGTACATTCTCTTATTTTTGAATGGTAGTAGTGATTTCACCCTGTCAATAGGCTGTCAGATTGTGTGTTACCATTCATTGCCTTCCTAAAGGAAGGATTGCAGGTGCATGCCCAGAGTGCAGAGGCTCCCAGGGAAGCTTGGTGAAGCCAGCTGTGTTGAATTAGGCATTTTCTTCAGTGCAGTTTGAAAGGGTTGTAGTCTGGGAGAAATTACACTAGAAACCATTCCTCCCTTATAGGCAGAAGGAAAACACTACCTAGAAAGGTTTATTTTGCAGGCTCCAAACCCTGCCAATGCAAATCCAGCCTTTGAGACTGGTTTGCTTATAAACAAGGCTTCAAGAGGGCTTTTGATTGCTGCTTAAAAAAAAAAAAAAAAAAAGGGGGGGGGGAAGTAAAAAGGGCTGTGATTTTATTCTCATGTTTGTTTTGACTGCAGGCTGGAAATACCAGGTTTACCAGTTATTGCAGCCCAATCTGGTAGGATTTTCAGGTTCCATTCTGCTACCAGTGCACTGATGGTTCTAACAGATTAAATAGGACCAAATGGTTTAACCTCAGTTCGTCTGAGAAAACATGTCCTGCCCTTGGGTCAACTTTGCAGTCGGTAGTAGCAGACTGTAATCCTCTGCAGAGCTGTGCGTCTGTAGGAAGAAGTATATTGCCAGATTCCCTTCTCTTGTGCCATGATGGTGGCAGTAACTCTGGCTCCTTGCCAAGTATTTGTGGCTACCAGGTATGTTTGTTGGTAACACTGCCCTCAATTACTGTCTCCTGAAACTGCAGTGACACACCCGACTGGGCCATGTCGAACAGAGTACCATGTACTGATTATTCAGCATTCTCTGGGGCAGGGAGTACAAACACTTTCTGTATTAATAAAGTATTTTCAACAAAACTTGGACAACATTAGAGTGGTTTGAAAATTTGATGCGACTGTGCCTAGTATTATAAAATATGGGAGATAAAAGTTTGTGTTTCTCAGACTCATTTGTTAATCTTGCAGAGACTGGAGTCATATTTACTACCTCCTTTGGGATATCAGATATTGGAAGATGCTGTTAAATGTCCTCTCATCTGGCATTGTTCCTGTGGCATTGTGATTTTTTTGCCGCGGGAGCCAGTCTTGCTGGCGCTGGTGCCAATTTCTGACATTGCTGGTGAAGAGAGACTGTGAAGTACAGCTCGTGGGCCATTTGCACCATGCTGCTCTGCTTTTTATGCTGTGGCATAATTTTGTCGAGGGCTCTTTTTGTGTAGTTTTTGTTGAAGGTTTTATGGCCTAATCTTGCACATACAGCTTGGAGGTAAATGAACAGAACACCACTTTACCTTGCTAGAACAGAGGCTAGGCGATAAATATTTTTACCACATGTTTTCCCAGATGCCTTTCACCCTCCACCTCCCCTTTTTTGTCCTCTTTTGTTTTCTGGAAAGGGTAGTGACAGATGGAAAACTGTTCCCCATGTGTCCTCAGTCCATTACAGTGTGCTGTTTTGAAGAGTTTTCTGTAACTTCCTTTATAACAGGCTATTATCAAGGTTCCCACTATTCCAAAGTTCTCTCAAAGGATTTATTGACAGACCTAAAAAGGCATGAGTATCTGTTTGCATTATGCAGTGATGTATTATCTTTTGACCTGTAAGCCCTGAAAGCCCTACTGGCTTCATTTATTTGGATGATGAGGATAATTTTATTCAAAATTTAAAAAACACTATTGATATGAATTGACTACTAATTCCAGGAGCAGACTTTTTTAAACATGTCTAGATTTCTTGGAATGTTAATTTAAGTATTTCTTTATTTTACTAAGCAGATATGAGAGGAATTTGCTGAGTACTGGTGGGATTATACCAAAGACAAAATTGCAAATCACAATTTCTAGAGGAGTTCTTGTTGGAAATATGAGGCACACAATAATAATATTTGTGAGAAGGCACATTTTTCAATTTCCATGAAAGCAGCTTTAACTGTTCAACAGAGGTATACTGCTTCCATCGTTTACATGTAGGTAGAGATTGAAGGTAATTTGGATTCCTAAGAACTGTTACATTCAGAAAGTACTGCAAACTTTTTCTCTATTTGAAATCCTTAGAAGTTGCCAGATATTATTAATTTTTTCTTTAAAAAGAAGTTTCATGAGTAGCCATTAGTTTAAATATTGTAATAAATGAATAATCTGATGTTCCTCCATTTACACCAATCACATGCCTAATGAATTTCACTTAAGATGCTGAACATGCTTTCTGTATTGCTTTTAGTCAGGTCTCATGGCATCCATTCAGCATTCTAATATCTGGTCTGAAAACATGTATTTTTAGACTGTCCCCCTTAGAATTTTAAGTTGAAAGCTTATTGGAAACATTTCTAATGATTTTAGACTTTGTAACTGCAGATTGAGTAGGAGGGAGAAGGTGTAAACCAAACTAAGTCGGTTCTCTTTACCTTTCAACTAATTCTTTTGTCAGCTGATTTCTAGTATCTTTGCAAATCGTATATCTTTTGTGATTTTTTTGAATGATTCAATAGAAAGAGGAAAGGGGGACACAATAGGCTTATTCGGGATTTTGAAACAGAGCCATTTGCCATCCTCCTGTATATGCTGAGAGGGACTTTACTGTCGTTACAACATCTGGACTGCAGATTATTCAGCAACAGGCAGTTCCAAAAAAAATTAAAATCAAAGCACTCCATGTAGCTTGTCCTCTAACATGCCGAGGAGTTAGTAAGAAGAGAAGAATGTTCTTAGTGTGACTCTCATTATTTCTAAAAACATTTAGCCCTAAGTGAGAACACCCAAAGAAAAAAAAAAAAAAAGCTCTGCGTGTTTTGCTTTGTTCTGCGCATGTTTTATCTTTTCTCCCTGAGGACCCATTTTTCCTCCTTTTTTTCCAAAAATGGGTGCTTCGATTAGCATACATTATGTTCTGCCCATAAGAAACAGCTGAAATGTATAACTGAGAATTCAACCAATAGTATATTTAAGCACTGGTTTCAAATATGGGCACAAGGATTCCCTTTATTGCCATTAAAAGGGAGTATAAACTTTACCAAATGTTGAAAGCAAATCTAGCTTTTGAAAGGCTGCTCTAGGACCAGCAGTAACTGTGTGTGCAAGCGTCCCTGGAACCGTGAAAGAGCCATTACCTCATCCTCTGCCGCCAGCTCCGCCTGCCCTTAAACATTCTGGGCACACGTCTCCCTCCCGCTGCTACGTGCCAGGAATCGGTAACTGGTTTGCTCTAACAATGCCTGGGTGCGTGCTCAGGATACAGTCAGTTATTAGAAAATGACCCTCTGAATGGAGGAATTTGACTGGGTGAACAGCTCCCAGACAAGCATCTGATATGACTCTGGATGCCAGAATTTTAATTCCTCCCCATCCCCAAATCTCAAGTGACCAAATTTTGAGGGTGAAAAATGTGACCAGCTGCCTTTGCAGGCATGCAGAGGAGAGTTTGAACAGGGAGTTGGGAAGGCTGCATAGGAACCTTTGGAAGAGTTAAGGAAAAGAGAAGGGGGCACCAACTCTTTCCTCCTGTTTAACAATTCACATCTATCTACTGAATTGGGGTTTGGTGGATCTGTAAATGAAGAATTGGGAGATAGTTAAACAGTATTTTTGCATTGCCAATTTAAAAAGTATCCGTTTTAAAGTAAATATGATTGTCAGTGTTTCCCATTTGCAGTCAGCAGAGCTGCAGAAATTGAAGCTTAAGTGCTCCTGCTATGTGTCACTGGGGTGAAGGTGTGGAAGGAGAATTTAGGGCAGGGACACTAGAAAACGTTAAGACAGGGCCTCAATTTCAATTCAATTGTTCCTCAATTTCAAGGACATAGTCATCTTAATGTCTCATTCCTGACTACAGTTGCATAAACATGAAAGCAATACTCAGCCCTGGCAAATAGTTCTGAGAGAACCGGCAGGTATTTCATGTATCTTGTCTCAAAGTGGAGTATATTTTGCTCTGCTGGCAGCTACAAACCTTTTTCCTTACTCTTTGAGAAATGAAGGGATGCAGTGGTGTCAGAGGAGGTGAGAAAATCCTCATAGAGTGTTTTGGTCCATTTATTTAACTAAAATATTTCCTTCTTTCTTGCGAGGGAGGAAGGAGCGGGGGGCAAAAAAAGCAGGCTGTCCACTGCCAAGAGAGGGAATAATGAGGAGCTACAAAATCTGCTATAGCATGATGACTCAGGATTGTTTTTTTTTACTAGACAGGACATGTCCAGCTACTGCACTGCAACTTGGGGTGTGCGTTATGATTCTCTTCACTGTGCTAACTGCATTGTTCTTCAAGACTGATGCTTCTCATACGGAAAAAATCCCATTTCTGAAATAGCTTTAAACTCCTATTTTTCCTCCTTTATTAGAATAACCCAGACTTTCTGCTTGGACCTGTTAGCTGCCTTTTATATACTTTTTACAGTTTTGTAATCAGCTCTGATTCAGGCGATGATTTTCAGACAAGCCTAAACATTCAGTAGCAGTAATAATGTTTAATGTATCATTTCCTAGCACTTTACTAGGAAATGGTGACATAAAGAAAGTGATTATCAGACAGAAAGTAATGGTAGAACTGTTCCGGTCAGTTACCCAATTTTGTGAAAACAGCTGTCTACAGAGTTCCCTCTCTTCATTTTGCTCCCCCACCAAAAAAACTGTGCACTGAGATCACTTCCTAGTAAATTCTTTTGTTAGTGACATGAGTATAAATTAACTTTCACTGAATGGACATTACTCCGGGTAATTTGGTGTAATTGCAAGTAAGCTGTGACCTTCACATCTGTGGTGGTAGTTTTTTGGTTTAGTCTTGAATGAACCTGAGAAGTTCATTCAAAACTGAGGAGATTAACCTGTCATAATTTAGTAGAGAGAAGTCTTCCCCACTGTGGGGGAAACCGTAGGGCTCCTGCCCAAATAATGTGAATAACTATCTCCCTGTTTCCACGAGATGCAGAGAAGCTGTGAGAAACGTGCTGTTTCTTGGCTTATTTTCCTGACTCAGAGACTCTTTCTGATAATTACCACAAGACGCAATTTATACCTAGTTTTTCTTTCTCTTCATTGAACAGTTGTGTAACATGAGGGAGGCACAGATCAGGCTTCCCAGTCAGTTTCTCTTAATTTTTTTCTTTCAGTCTTTTTCTTGCATTACTGTGTAGTTGAGTGAACTCTGACAAGTTGGCACTAGTTTTGGTAGTATTTTAAGGATATTGGGTTTCTTCTTCTTTCCCAGAAGGTTTAAAATAGGCATAGTGATTCTCTCAGCTTCGTTGCAACAGCAGTAGGATATTCAGCAAAAGTGAAGTAAGAAGTACAACCATAGAAAACAAAGTTTAGCTGTCTGCCAGGCTAAGGAGAATGTTCAACTAGCTTGTTATTGCCAACTTGGATATTTAAAAATATTTAACTTAAATGATTCTAAGGAAAGTCTTAGATTCTTGCTGTTAAAAAAGCCATCACTGGATTTTCATGTTAAACTAATGCTTAGTTTTGTGACAACTGTAAGTATTTTCAAAATGGCATGTCTAGTATCAAAGGCAAGGAAGATTATTTTCTTTTAACAGAGGGCTGGCATAATAGCTGCATTAAATTCTCCACCCCCAACATGAAAAGATTTCTTTGGCAGCAGCACGTTTGTGAACTGTTTCTGTTTGCAGTGTTGACAGCCTTTAAGAAATGTTTGTAGTTCTGGGTTGTTTGTTTTCTAGATTCTTTCAGCTAGCTTATGGTCCTTTCAGTGTAGTGCGTGTGTGTGCGCCTAAACGTAGACAAGAAATCAAGAAGCATAGATGTGCCTTCAGAAATACTGAAGTTCTTTCTAGATGTTTCACCAAGCTTCTCATTTTCAGTCAGGCTTGCTTTATCCCCCTTGTCTCAGACAGCTGTAAGAACAGTACGTTTATGGTTATTTACATTGTGTGAATAAGTCCCTAGTTTACCTCAAAAGATACTTTTGGCATTGCTGAATATTGGAAATCTAGACTTGGGTAAGCTGCTTTCTGTGCTCATTTGTTTATTAATGCTTCTATTTTACAGCTCTGTTATTGTCTGAGCATCTAAAAGGAAATACAAAGATTTAATGTGGTTTTGGGTGCTTGTAAGCTTTACATGTTTAGCAAGTCAGAGATAGGGAAGGCTTTGTACACCTTTGTGCTGTGGTTTTGTTGAATGTTTCATTTTGAGGTAGCGCTTGCTATTCTCCTGTTGGCCGGTGTGGACATAAGCACTTTATCAACACTGTGGCTTGGTTACTACAACTGATTGTGCAGCTACTGGAGGAGCTTGACTGGTTTAAAAAAAAAAAAAAAAAAAAACCACCACACAAAAAACCCCAACAGAAT
>JASVER010000118.1:532207-647877 GCA_030449065.1 Oceanodroma leucorhoa
AAAAAAAAAAAACCACACAACCACCACACAGCACAAAACCACAAACATGAAACAACAAATACCCTTTTTCTCCTAGTTCAGTTAGTCAGGAAGTCCTAAACCAGGAACAGGGATGAGAGAAGAGTCTGATGCCAGTGCTGGCACTGCCACTGAAGTGCTCACCTAACTACAGCACTTAGGTTTAATGTGTTTGTTTTGCAGTAAGACTGGCTGTACCAGTAAGTCTAGTAGGTAACAGTAAATGTTAAGTTTGTGCTGATCTCTTTCTTACCATCTAGAATCTGACTAAAAGCTTTTCCTATACTAAATTTACTTTTCAAATTCACTGCAGTGTTTTTGCAAAAACAGTATTTCCTATAATTTTAAAGATAACATTTTGAACACTTAGTAGTAGAAAGCCTTATTTCCCAAGTACCACTAACCTTTGGAATCTGGTGTTACTTTATGTCCAACAACAGCATAAGGTGGTGTGTTTCTAACCATGTTTCCTTTTGTGGCTTAAACAGCAATCTGTGTGTCTGTCCCTGCTCCTACGCTATCGCTTGGGTTGTGTGAGCACAGTTGCTGACAGCTTTGCCATGAACTGACTTGGAAGTCAGTCAGCTGATGCTGTTATCCTTCCCCTCTTCAAAGGAGGAGCTGTTTCTGACTGTGGCTTTCCTGCTTTCACAAACTCTCGCAGGTCTTGAAAACAGAATTCAAGCAGAGGAAATGTCCCACCAGGGACTGGAATGATGTGACTTTGACAGTCCATATTTAGTAATTCCTGGAGCTTTAGGGCTCTTTTTTATCACTGGCAATCCAGATTTTCTGCAACAGCTAGTTGGTGATTGTCTTTGCAGGTTGATGATGTTCTCACGTGGTGTAAATGATTGTAATAACATGTATCCTAAAGTTGTCTGCCAGTGGTTCCTCCAACCAGGTGAAAGTTAACTGAGACAAATAATGACGCATTCAGAATTATAGATGTCTGAATCACTGCTCTCCTTACTAATTTGCTCATGACAATAGGAATATTAGGAATGGAGTGTTTTTCTAAAGATACTGTACTTCTTAGATACATGTGGGGTTTAGTCTAATGGAAAAAAAATACTTTTTTTTTTTTTTTCTTTCTATATATTCCTAACTTGGATAAGGGACACTTCTCTCAGGAATGCACCAACTTTGATTATTTTTACCCTATTTATTGTTCTTCTTTTCTCTTCTACCCCAAACTCCAAAGAAGAGCTCATTCTTAGGAGAGCCTCGTACATCACTTACATTAGCAAAACTCTTAAACGTACAAACCTTTTGGTGACTTTTCCAGATTCAGCCTGCATAGCTGTTAAAGGAAAAAAAATATGATACCTTCTCAGCTTCACAAGCTATAAACCCCCAACAAACTGCCACTCTAATGGGATCTACACAAATGTCAGCAAGTTATATGAACTTCCACTGAATTTAGGCTTTCAGTACTGCATGTAGAACTTGCTGAGTAAGCCATCTCCTTCTAGTTAGTATTACCCCTAGGAAGGAAAGACGTAACACTGACTACAGGAAACAGCAGTGATGTGCAGGGACTTACTGTTGTCTTGGCATTAGAGGGAATGGGTTTTTAGGGGGGTTGAGGTTTGGGGTTTTTTGCTCTTTGTTTTTTTAACTGCTGTGTGTGTGATTTTGCACTCTTCGTTCCTGGAATTTGCTTCCTCTTAAAGATAATAGAATCATGGAATCATTAAGGTTGGAAAAGACCTCTAAGATCATCAAGTTCAACACCACCATGCCCATGAAACCATGTCCTGAAGTGCCACATCTACACATTTTTTGAATGCTTCCAGTGATGGTGACTCCACCACTTCCCTGGGCAGCCTGTTCCAATGCTTGACAACCCTTTCGGTGAAGAAATTTTTCCTAATGTCAGTTTCCAAAAGTTGCTGCAGGATCCAACCTGCCTTCAGAAACACACTCAGACAGTGTTTTTACTGGATATGGCCAGTACTCTCTAAGAAGCGTGCTTATTAAAATATACTGGTTTGGTCTGTTATATTGAAATTTGCATTACTTTCTCCATGGATGTTTTTTGCCTAAAAGTTGCTTTAAACCATCCTAAAGGTCTTGTAAGTAATCAGTTTCTAGCAAATTCTTTAGCCCTTTATGCAACATCTGAGAATCTCATGTAAATATGCTTTTGCACATCTTTTTGTGTTAGTTGATTTTTTTTTTTGTTTTCTTCCTTTCAGTAGATTCCTTTTGGTTTGTTTTGGTTGGGTTTTTTTCCGAGATAGACATTTTTAAGCTTTATTTTGGAAGCAGTCCCGTAAATATCAGAAGTGCTCTAAATATGTATACCATCAGCTATGTAAGGTGCTAGCTTTCGAGGGTGTATTTTGATATTAGTTAATGTATTCAAATCTGAAAAGAAATGCTCTGCTTATGCAGCTTCCACAATTGCTATTTATAGATTTCTCATCTTCCCTGTAGGTGTAATTAACAAGCCATCACTGGGAATTTTCCTAATCACAAAAGACTCTTAGTTATAAGTACAAAATGGTCTGCGCTCAATTCTGAGTAGGCAGAAATGAGGATAACTTATGTCAGACATTCTATCTCATGTTAAATCCATGACCCTTTCATGTCCCACTCCCTTTGCATTCAGTCATACACATTAGGAAAATTACGGTTTGGTGAAAAAGAAAGTTTGTCCAATTTAAAACAGCTGATTTTGCCAGCAGTAGAATCCCTGTTTGCTTGTGTTGTCAAAATCTGCCCTCCCCCAGAAACCTTGTCAGCTACCTGGTATTTTTTGCCTTTCATTGGGAAGGAGCAAACACGTTTCCGGTAGATTGCTGATACTCAACACCGCAACCTACATGTCCTCTTGGTGCATTTAGGAGGCAATTCCTTCATACTTAGTAATATTTGAAATTTGTGATGTTGGGGATGACTTATATTTCCATGAACCTGTTTAGTTCTTCGATTTCTCTGAATTTGAAAAGAGGGAAAATATTGCTTGTGTTTAAAGACAGAGAGAGAAGGCACCCTTGTGTACATTTTTTCTCTTAACCTATTGTTAGCTTCACTTTTTAAGTAAAATTTCATTGGAACTACAGCACTTCAGAATGCTCTTACAAAGTCACTGTTTTCTATTAAGTACTTTTCCTGTTGAATAAGATACTGTCACACCTGGTATGGGGGTGGGAGGGAGCCTGCAACAGCAATAAAACCCCCTGAACCTCCCTAGCTTGCAAGAGGATTAAAAAAAAGTGTGGGGAGATTGTTCTTCCAATAATCTGTTCGGTAAAATTTAGTTCATGTTAAATTCAGTTTCTTGGTCAAGAGTATTGAATGAATTCAAGGTTTCAGATCATCAAAAATAGAAATATGAAGAAAATTTTGTTGGCAAGCTAGACTTCCAGAACAGAAACCAAAATTAGCATTCATGAGCTGAATGGGAAGATACCCCCTGGCTAAGAAAATTTTTTGTTCTTCTTATATTTAATACCCACATTTAGCCACAGAAACTTATTTTATTTAGCACTTTATTTGTGCACATTCCATATAACCCTTAACCTTCAGAGTTCTCCTGTGAGCCAGATAGTATTCATTTTGGTAATAGGAAAACTGAAAACACTGTAGGTTGCCTTGCTCAACAAGTGATACCCTAACAACTACAGAGTGGTACCAGTTGCCTCTGGCTACTTGTCCTTTATGCCGTCCTTTAGAGTATACTCTATTGTGGACTGTCATTGCTTGGGGTGAGGTACCAAAAGACCACCTGAAGCTATAGGTTCTGTCATTAAGAACAATTATCCTGCTAATGCTTGCTCTAAGAAATCCTTTATCCCTGTTGTAGTGGGATATGGGAACCTTCAAAGAAACATCAAAGTAACATTATGGAAAGGTACAGTTCTCATCTCAACAGGTAGTAGAAATTTTCTAGAAAAGCCCTTTAATTCTTGAGTTCTTTATTTTTGGCAGTAGCTCTGTACCAGCTTAGTGTGAGTGCTTGGCTGTTGGCTGGGGTCAACCCACAGGTAGCTCTTCAGTTGTGGTCAGTCATATTCTCTAGGTTTACAGCTGTTTTTCTAGAACAGAACAACAAAGTTAACTCTTTTTAGCGGGGAAAATTTCAAAATAATATGGCACAATTTTATTGATCTCTAGTTGGCAAATTCAGTGGGTAGGGCCATGAATTAGAAGAAATAAAGTTTCTTCACTGTGGAAATGACTCTTACTGGTTTGTTACTCTGAAGTTTACGCCACTGCTACTACAGTTTGATTTATCAAATAGGGAACCAGTAGTCTTCATTCTTACAGTTCAGAGTTTTCAGGTACTATTTTCGTATTACAGTTCAGAGTTTACATTGCTTCCATGTTACGACTTTTGTAACAAATTGGACTACTTTCAAATAATCCTAGACTGCAAAACTTCCTGATGCTTCACTTCAGCATGAAGGAAGTATCAATGGGAAAAGAGCTTTTGGCTTCCAGTGTATTGCGGAATGGATTTTTAAGTCTGTTTTGGAGACTCACCTAGCCTGGTTTGAAGTATATTTGAATAAAGTGATTTCATATTGCTGAACCAGAAGCAGAGCTGCTTATGTGAAAAAGCAGACCCTGACTTATGTAAAATTATACAACTACATAGAAACTGATGGAAAATAAATCATGTGTCACCTTTGTGATGATTTTAAATGTTCAGGCTTATGGGGGTGGTAGGAGTTCAAGTTGTGGTTTAGTACAATACGTAACGATCCAGAATTTTCTGTATCTCAATTAAAGGTGATCTTTAGATCAAGTTGTGCTTTGTGATAGTGTTCTTTGTCTTCTGTTTTGACAATTGCTGGAGAGGAACTCTCCTGGGTTTGTATCACTGAATTTTATGGACAAATGTAGCTCACTAACAAGAGGGATGGAGAAAATTATTCCTGTTTTTGTTGCGTGCTGTGAATTTAAATTCAGAAAGATTAAGAATTCCAAAATACAACTCAAAAGCGTATGAACGTAGCAGTTACATTACTTACAAGAAAAAGGGTACTCTTTGAGTATGAAGGAGATTCGTTTTACAAGATTGTATTTAGAAGATGACCATATGTGTAATCTTATTTCAGATGAGGAGCCACAAAGCCTGATGCAAGAAATCGAGATTTGAGAACTCCTTTTTGATTAAATTGTATATATATCTGTGATCTGTCTAACTCTTAATAGGGTATTAAGTGTATAATAGTGTAATGTAAAAGAGTAGGAGAACTGAATGGTGATGTATTTAGTAATGTTATTTGCAATTAAAAACCCTGAGGAAGGGTTATGGTTGTATGATCAACCTCGTATAAAAATAGTACGGTCACCTTGTCCTTTGAAATTGATTTTGCTTGCCCTAAGGAAAATATCTTTCAGGTCATCCAGCATGCTGCAAATCTTAGAGGTGGACATTATATTATAATTCCTTACAAAATAAAGGTAATGGTGGGATTACTGGTTCTGTAAAGATATCCCTTTAATATCTTCAAAAGAAATTACGGTTGTTGCGTCACACTGCTGGAAGATGCAGTGCACAGGATGTGCTGTAAGGGGAATTTTACATCACTTCAAAATATAAGCAGCATTTGCTTTTATAAGCAATAGATTTATTGCCAGGAACGAATTCCATCCCCAGCCCTCCTCCCCAGCACACACTTTTTAATATGTTAAAATGAGTAGCTTCGGCTTGCTTTGTTTTGAGATCTGAAGATGGTTACAGCTAAACCTGGAGGTGATGTATGAACAGATGTAAAATACCGTGGAAACTATGAAGGTGCTTGTCTGAGGGAGGGAAATCTGGGGCAATGGGTGTGTTAAAGGACAAGAAAAAAAAAGTCTAAATTAGATGGGAGCTCCACTATTTTTAATTGCTTCTTTTTGCATGACTGACTTTATTTTTTTCCCTTATTTTTTGTATTCTCACCTTGCAAGTTATACCTCTTCAGATGTTTTTGTTCAGTAAGTTCAACTGTTGACAGCAGGGGGGTGGGAGGTCAGGGGTGTTCTTCGTTTCTTGTTTTTCATCGGCAGCTTTTTAGTTCAGTTTCTGGAAGGTACATCTCTCCCAGCAACAGGAGCATTTAGTAGCTGATGTTGGGCTTGTCTTTTGCATTGACAAGTGATTTGACTTTCATGCCTTGCATATAAAGCTTCTCTTTGGAAGGGTTATGGAGCCGGGAAATGTGTAATAACATGCGGAGATGTGTTTCAAAGCTAGTAAGCTATTAACAGTGAACAGTGTGTTCTACGGGATGATTACATTTATCCTGAAACTATACTAGCCCATACTAGTAGTATGTTAGTCAAAAGTGATTGGCAAAATTGTTGTAAAATCTTAATCAGATGCCTTCAGGTCCGATGGAAGAAAATTAATAGTTTTGCATTCTCATTTCTCCTCAGAAAACCTGAAAAAGGCGTCCAGTACCTAATTGAGCGAGGTTTTGTGCCAGACACTCCAGTTGGTGTTGCCCACTTTCTCCTGCAAAGGAAAGGACTCAGCAGACAGATGATTGGAGAATTTCTGGGAAATCGACAAAAACAGTTCAACCGGGACGTATTAGAGTGAGTATTGTATGTGGGGAGGAGGTAAGCATATTCTAGTGTTCAGGTAAGATGTTTCATCAAGCTAGAGCTAGTAATGGTCTCTGGATGTTTTGTGCTTATCTCTGGATCTTGTTCTGAAGGAGGGGAAGACCAGACTTTAAGGGTTAAGAAAGAAAACATGCACATAAGCAAATATTTATTTCTTTGCTTTCCAGCTAAGTTACTGTTTCTGTTATTGATCCAGCAAGATACTTACAAGGATTTATATTCCCTGTAGTCATGTACATTTACTCTAAATTTATGTTTTAATTTCATTGGCATTAGAGTATGTTATTTCAAAGTCTTTTTCCTTCCTCAGGCTCTCTAATAATTTACTGAATGAAACAAAATAATATTATATGCAACATAAGGCTTCATCAGTAACAGAACATGAAAATAATTATTACAGCCAAATGGCTCAGATGTGAGATAAACAGGGATTTCAGCGTGTGCAGGCATATGCTGACAAGATCTATACAAACTGTTCTTTTCCAAAAGATTAGATAAACAAAAACTGTTTCAAAAACCAAAGAAATTCAAAGCAGAAAATTAGACTTTTAGCAGCTTGGTCATAAATTTCTAAACTTTACATACAGAGTAGACAAAAAAGTTGCTTTATTTTAAGAGTGTGTTCATTTAAAACACGTTTTCTTTTGGGGTGGTTTTTTTTTGTATCTGATATGCTGATCTGTAAACAGGAATACATCTTAGTCCAGTTTTGTTCAAGGTATTGTATAAAAAAATGTAGTTAGATGTTCAACAAAACTGCTGAGAATGAAAGCAAAAAACACCACATCTTGCCCATTAAGGAAGACTAGGAAAAATTCTGACCACAGGTTTTAACCAGAGTATAATGAAAGCTGTACTGAAATTTGCATTGGTCTATAGATGCAGTCTTTCTTGAGGACTGAATGTTCATACCTAATATTGATACATCGCAAAAATGTTAAGGTTATGGTATCATGATACAAAGTGTCTGCCAACACATACTTTCTTTGTGTATTTCTTGTAGGCTGCTCTCACTGGCTTCATACTGCAAAGATGTTGGTCACGTTCTCTACGGTCATCTTGATCTTACTATTATGCTGTCAGAACTTATGTATCTCAAATTGCAAGCTTGAGCACTGTATTAATACAACTAATGGCGTGTGTACATATGCCATAGACCTTTTTTTAGAGGTTTTCTCTCTTTCCTGTGCCTTGTTAAAGGCTGCCTTTTCAGCATGAGTCATTGTTAGCTACTTGTAATGGCCGTCTGGATTTTGCAATTATGAGTCAGACTAGGGTGAAGACTTTCCAAAGGCTGTGTATCTTCTAATTTTTGAAAAGAAAATAGTACAGGTCCAGGACGAGATGATTTATAATCTATAATCTTAGATGATGCATTTTGTGATCTTGAACAAATCATTTGCCCTCGCCATCTCAAACAGACTAGCAGAATATGGGTGAGTAGAAGTGTGTCTCTGCTAAGCCAAATGCTGTATCTGTGACGAGGTGAATTGTTACGAGTAAGGTCATAATCACCTACCTACAACCCCACAACAATCCTTTTATTGAAATTAATCTATTATTAAATAAGCTGTTTCAGCTATGCTGTGGCACGAGGAACACCCTGTAAGCGGTGCAAGTAGGAACAAGGTATTTTTTCGTTAAAAGAGAGAATAGAATAGCATTTCATCTTAAATATCACATTTACAGATTGGAGGTAGATTTTGTCAAACTGGTAATAACTCCAGGTTGTTACACAGAAAAGACATTTTAACAGATGATCCTTTTTCTGTTACACGATTTAATTTCAAGTGACTTGCTTTGATTTGTGTTCAAGTTTCCCAGATCCTGTAAATTAGGGTGTTTTAACTGTTTGAAATTATCTTTTCACTGGAGCTTAGAAAATATTCAAGAGAGTAGCCTAAATTTTTGACTAAGAGCTGCATTCTGGGCCTACTGTGTTGCTGCCTGGTTGTAGCCCAAGTGTAAAGGCATTGTTTGGGTGGCGTGAGGCTGGCATTGATGTTGTTGCCCTGGCCAACATTTGGGGCACATCAGACAGGCTTCCCGAAGCACTGCTGTTCTGCAGTGAGCCTCAGCTTTCTCTCTCTGCCTGACCACGGAGTGCTCTATGTAATAGAGATGTAGCTGAGGATCTGACCTTCTATTGTGTCTTCACTTTGTATTAGAAAACAAAAGTACAGTCACTCAAAGAAAGAATAAAATAAAACCATCATAAAGAACACTGTTAAAAGTGAGAGGGAAAGCATGACATTCTGTTGCTCTGTACGGGACTCCATCATTTCAGTCCGTTACGCTACACAGTTATGTGCAAGAGTACAGGCCAGTGGTACAGTAGAGAACCAAGGCAGTTGTAGCTGCGCTGACCCAGCAAATGGTATGTTCCACCCTTCTTGCCTAAATTTTGTGTAGAGGTGGTAAGCAGGGGATAGTTCCCAGGAAGAAGTTTCCATTATCTGCCTACCTAGAAGTGGTGAAGCTTAGCTGCTTCTTGCTTTTATCTGCCTGGGACATGTAACTGTAATAGTGAAGATGTGGTCATTCAGCACAGGCTTACTCACCCAGAGTACATATGTACTCAAGTTCTCCTGCAGTGACTGAAGTCCATTCAATCATGTTCTCTTGTCATTGTGGTTATGATATTATTATCAAGGATTATCATTTTGTTAACTACTGTTAACAGAAACTAAGCAAGTGTGTCTGATCTTACTTTCATGTTTTCATTTGCTGTAATGACCTAGCTAAAATAACTTGTTCCCTTTTTTGTCATTACATAGCCACTAGAGAAGTTTTGTTAACCATTTTGAAATATTTGCAGAAAAGTACATGTTCCAGTTAAGAACAGTGACCATGGTGGTATATCTGCTACCTCCATAGATCATATAAAAGATTGTGTAAGACCCCTCCCCATTATTTTGTTGGCCAGCACGTTTCTGGAAGTCCTTAATTGCATTGATTACTTCATTTTGACTCCAGCTTGTCTGCACATGTGCTTTACACCTTTGAAGGAGAAAAGAACTTTTGAAAGTGTTACAGAACTTAAAATAGGTGGGAAGACTGTGAACATTATTGCAGAACTGATAATAGGTTTTTAGGTGTGGATTGGAAAGGGCGTGAGAAATGCCAAGCCTGTTTGTTTGTTTGTTTCCTTGCACTTCTGCATAAAGGGAAAAATGAATAGGGCAAAGTGAATAAATTGCTTTGGTATTAATCTATGTTAGCTACAAAGTTACTAGAAGAAAAATGTGAGCTACTCTAATTTATCATTGTATAGCTATACATTTAAGAAAAGACTTAAAACTGGATTGTGCTTTCTGTGTTTTCTGCATTACAGTGCTGTTACTTGCAGTGATTCATGTCTGGTTATTTAAAAACTAAAAGCTAAGTTTAAAGAAAGGAAATTTGTAAGCTTCTGATTCTAAAGTACTCTTTAAACAAAGTATTACAATGACACAGTTCACATTGTTGATTATATTAAACTGGTTCCTTTTTTATTTTTTGTCAGCACTGTATTTTCAGAGTAAGAAAGTAATTATTTCTCCATAAATGTTAACTGAAAGACATGGCAAGTGATGGGGAGATGAGAATTACAGTAATAGTAAGAGAGTATCCAAACCAGATTTTTTTTTTCTCCGTACGTAAGAACATTCCTAGACGCAGAGCCATTTTGTACAGATTATTGTGCTTGCTGCAGGCTGTTTGAGATATGATATTTTGAGCAGTATAAACTATTTATTATTATTATAGGCATTGTAATAATTGATTGGCTTGGAAGCATAAAACCAGTAATTATTCTTGGCAATGGTATGTCACTTACATTGGTCAGACATTTGTCATTGCAGCAGCTCTTCTGTTTAGAAAAAAAATAAGGGCCTGCTTACAGGTACACATTCTCATTGATCCATTATTTGCAATCCTTCCTTCACAGCTTACCTGCAGTTATTCCAATTGCTGCTGAATGTTTAAAAAAACTCCACGAATCTCTACACGAGATGGAAAATTGAAAGGTTTTTTTGGTCTCAAAATCTTACCTTTGGTACTGTGTTGTTAGAAATTAAAAGACACAATGGCAATATGTTTTTATCCTAGCTGTGTTGTGGATGAGATGGACTTCTCAACAATGGAACTGGATGAAGCGCTCAGGAAATTTCAGGCTCATATCCGTGTTCAAGGGGAAGCCCAGAAAGTAGAACGGCTCATTGAAGCTTTTAGGTATGATGCTGAAATAAATTGCTCGGTCACCAGAAACCTGCTGTTGTCTAACGGTCAAACTGGAGAACTGGGGAAGCTGAGCATATCTAAGTTACTTCCCTGCTTATTTGTAGTGTCCTTGTGAGCTACGGTTTCAAATACAGCATGTCGTTTGTGGTGGTTTTGCTAAGTATGAAATAGGAAGTTTTATTTGCTGGTGCTGTTGATATATGTAATTTGTATTAACGTAGCGAGGTGTCTCAATTAAAAGTTCTTTCTGGCATCAGTTGAAAAGATAGTCAAGGATTTTTGAATGTCTCTAACAATGTATTTGGATATAATAGTTTATATGGGTGGAATTATAAGACCATTTACATTTTAGAGTATATATGCTCTCAACCTTTCATCAAGCATTTCAACAATAGTGGAATAAAGAGCATTAACTTATTAATACTAACACAAGCGTACTTTATCCAGGGCAGGATGAGATGTAAATCATCATGTGGCAATAAGCTAAAATCAATGCTGTATTCTTCCCTGGTGTCAACGGGTATTACTCACTGAAAAAAATGAAATACTGAAGTTATTGTAGCTCAGAATCTGTACTAAGAAGTGAAGTTACAGTGGTAGTAGAAAACAAAAGCCTTCCATATTCTAGGATTGGCATATGAAAATATGTGGACCGAACGCTAAATGTATTTATGGAATGTGAATAATAGCTTGCTCAGCCTCTGGAATGTAGCAGTTGGTTTATTTGGTGGAATTAGAATAGTAATTCGTAGCTCTGACAGCTTTCCCTCTGCTTTTTTTACAGCCAACGATACTGTATCTGCAATCCAGGTGTTGTGAGACAATTTAGAAATCCTGATACCATCTTCATTCTAGCTTTTGCTATCATACTGTTAAACACAGATATGTACAGCCCAAATGTGAAACCAGAACGCAAAATGAAGCTAGAAGATTTTGTCAAGAATCTAAGGGGTGAGCAAATCTGATGGTGGTCATGAAAGCTTTTCCCTGTAACTGTCATTGGAGGGACACTGTGCATCTTCTGGGAAAAAGACAAAATACAGGGCACTTGATTCTGATTTCACCTGACTTAAAACTACTGTCATTTTTACAGGCTTTAGTTATTTCTGGAATAGTGAAAACAGAATTAAGCATATAGTGTTTTGTCATTTTTATCTTGTCATATATGTATATATATTAAGGAACAGAAATCACTATGCCATGATGAGAACTTTTGGAAACAAACTAAAGATTTAAATTCTCAGTGGGGAAAAAAAAAATTCCAACTCCAAAACCTTCCTGAAAGGTACATGGTAAATAGCATAGAAATTTCATTTTGATTTCTTCATTGGTATATTTTCTGATCAAGAAACTATTTGCCAGGCTGTGGCATACCTAAACTTGCAATTAGATTGCCAAAAAAATATGGATATTTTTTCAAATTTGTATCTCAGATCTTTCTGTCTTGGTTCTTTCTGGTGAGGAAGAACAGATTTTTATGAAGAATCAGCTTAGCCAGTGCTCAGCTGTGCCTAACAGGAAGCAGTCACTGTAGAGCTGAGGAGGAAGATCGTGCATGAGGACATGGTACCTCCTGTTGCTGGGCACTCAAGAAAGTGGATCAGATAGCATTTACCTTTTGTCACAGAAGAGCACCCAGATGTTAGAGAAATAAAATGAGGCTGAAGTCTCCATCCCTTTTTTTCCTTTACAATAGTTGTGCCCGCAGGGAAAAAGCAGCTTTTACTATAGTTCCATTACTGTGTGTTTGTGCAAAGGCCAGGAAAATTGCCTGCTCAGTCATTGCAACCCTCTCCTCCTCCTCCTCCACCTGCTTATAAGCACAACTTAGTGCACAGTCTCTCTTCTTTTGGCAGCAATGGATGTAGCAGCATGGTAGCAGAATAGGCCCACTACTGCAGGCACCAGCAAGTACTGATGTATTGTTTAACAGTCGTTTTCTCAGTGATAGCTAAAAGTGGGCTGAATGGCAGAAAGACAGAACCAAGTTGCTTAATATATAAAAATATATTGGCGCTTGTCAGATGCATGGCAGTTTGTGTTCATATGTATATGTGGTACTTTCCTTTTAGTACTAGTAAAAACAAAGTACTTGTGGTGTTCTGGAATTTCAGATCTTGAAAATGAAAGTGCTGTTTGGTGATTTTATTCCCTTAGATTTATATAAGACAGCGATGAATGATCTATGCTTAGCAGATGTTTCAGCTTAGCAAAATTTAAGTTAGTGTTGAGATTTTATCATAAAGTCCACAAAGATTAAAAAAGGCCTGATACTCATTTCTTAGCATAATACTACAGTTATATTTGTTGTATTAAATACAGTACATTCTCTCTGAGTCCAGCCCGAATGCCAGGAATTTCTTATTATTGTCGGCATTTTTTTAACAGGCTGCCTTGCCTGTAACTTTAAATGACTGGATCGCAAAGGGTGGTCTGTGGAAGACTTGCTGGTGTAGAACAGAACAGAGGCATTTTTGCTTGCTTCTAGTTGCAAAGAAACTGTATTTTATCACAGTATTTTTTATGTGAGCAGTTTGTTCCACTGGGTGACAAAATATTCTATTTTAGCTTCTGAATGGGAGATAAGAGTTTATTGCTTTAAAACCTGTTTAAAAAATAGACATGCATCTCCCTGTCCCCAAGAAATCCAGCTTTAATTGGACTCCTTCCACTGCTATTAAAAATTCAGGATCAAGCATTCAAGACACTGTGGCATTTGTTAGAATACTGACATGCCAAGGATAATCACATAGTGCTAAACAATAATACTGTAACTAGGCTATTTTGTTGATTTGTTTTTCCAGAGTAAATTAATTGTTTTTGAAATCATACAGGAAATATTGGTTAAATTAATTTTACTGGGTGTTCATAAGGTCCTCTTGTAGGAAATTATTTTATGAACAGTGTTGAGTAATATTGGGACAGAGGCAAAGTGGAATGCTTGTTCTGCTTCCTCGGTGGTATACTCCTAGGAGGAGGTCATATGGAGATTTTAGTGTCTAAAGGGTTATTTAACTCATTTGAGCTTTGATACCAAACAGAGGAAACTTAAAAGAAAAAAAAAAACATTTACATAGGAAATTAACCTTTTTATGGCTTAGTTTTAGATTAGAGTTTTAAAACAAAAAACCAAACCTGTGTAATTTCCGTCAATGTCTTGGTGTATTGGGGGCAGCAAGCTTTTGGACAAAAATCAGTGCTTCAGGAATGAGTAACATAACTTCTGCTGCTTTGGTAAGGTAGGCACAAGAACAGCATAGGAGATGCTAGCTGACAGAGTACTGACAGCTCTAAAAAAACCCAGCATAAACAAGTACATCAGCAGTCTTAGGCAACGTTGGCATTACTGTTAGCAGAGGAAGCAAAGATTGCCCATGGTTTTATCCTCTCCTTGTTGAGAAGCCTACATTGCTGAGAAATAACAGTGCGTGTTATTCAGAGCCAGACTGATAATAGAAACTGTTGGCTTCTGCAGGTGTGGATGATGGTGAGGATATCCCACGAGAAATGCTGATTGGGATTTATGAACGAATCCGCAAACGGGAACTGAAGACAAATGAGGATCATGTATCCCAAGTCCAGAAGGTTGAAAAACTCATAGTAGGAAAGAAACCGGTAAGTTCACTTTGCACTGCCTGTAGGTTACTCAGGAGATGTAGGGCAATGTACAGTATAGAACAATACAGAAGTGTTTTGCTTAGAAGTATAAATTGGTTGATAAAAGGCAAAAGGCAGAAACTGTCAAAATAATAATTTGCTATAAGGTTGGTTTTAATTTTGGAGTATTCAGAGTGCAAATGAATTTTGTTGTTGCAGTCTGGTATTCATGAGTGATGATGTTGGGAGTCTTAAACTCTTTTCTCTATGTGAAGCTTTACAGTTGTGAAATTACACTGAAATATCTGCATTTTAGGTAGTTCTCGTGTTTGTTTCAAGAGAATTGAAGTGTTTTGTTAAAGTGATGTTGTAGAGAATCGTATTTCAACATTTACACTATCAGTTATGTCTCCATAATTTACAAGAGTAATAGAGAACTTCTGTTCACATCAGTGTCTTTCTCAGCTTTGCAGCTAGCTCTATGAACTGGTATTTGTAAGGGGAAATTGTGTCATTTTGTCTCAGAATTTATCTGGAAATCAGGTCCCAGGGATTCTAGTGCTGGATTTGAGCATCCAAAGATACCTCTTGCTTTGTTGTGGGAAAAATCCTGAAATACTTTGCTATATAAATTAATCTTCAAAGCATCTGTTGGAAAAGGGGAGAGAAAAGGAAGGCCACAGCATTTTTCCCTTTATTTTAGGAGCTGAGTGAGCACAGATATATTAAGACCAATATTTTACATGCTAACAATGGTATCTAATGTGGAGAAAGGGATACTCAGCCTTCCTGAATTCAAGTCCTAGAGTCATCTTCTGAAAATCTGCATGCTAGTAGTCACAAAGCCAGCCCAAAACAAAGCCAAAAGAAGACTAGACTTGCATGGTTTTGAAGTTCCTACAGCAGTTTTTTATCAGCTCTGGGGAACTTTACTGCAGCAGGGACTGATGGGTTAGGGGATTTTTTTATTAATAAAAAAAAGCATGGATCTCAACATTCTCCCTATTACTTTTAAATAGCTTTGAATTGTAATCTCTTCTCAGACAAGCCTCAACGTGGGGAAGGGGGGAAGGGAATGAGGGACCACCAAAAAAAAAAATTTACTTCTCTTTCGCAGTAAGGAAATATTGAGGAGATCTCTTGGAAGAAGCAGAGGAGAGAGAAAGCAAAGTTTCCGTAATAAAAGCTTTTACATATTTTTGAGGAGAAGGGAAATAAATATTTTCAAGTCAGTATTTTGCAGTCACTTATGCTTTCATATGAAACTTATTTTCTGTAATTGTTTGGGGATTTAAGCTTATATATAGGCTTCTGTGGGAGATGTTTTTTCTTAATGGTTCTTTTTTTATTCAGACATGTGGCAATTCAAATCCTAAAACTAATCCTGACCTTGTAAATTAAAAGGGATTAAGAAGACAATGCCCTCAATGGAGTCTTATGTTCAAGGATTCTTCTGTTGAGAGACTTTTTAACTGTGTGAGATAAAATTTAGGAAACAGCCAACAGTCTTTATTGATAGAAATATTTGTTTTTACTTTATAGGCATTTAGTCATAGTCAGACCATGACGTATTTACTTGCTATGATACAGTACTATGTTTCTCTGAAGTTTAACGAACTTGTATATGTCTTTCTACTGTAGATTGGATCTCTGCATCATGGACTTGGTTGTGTAGGTATTTCTCTCATACTCCTTCAAAATTTATAGTCATTTTAACTGCATTTTCTTAAACTGGCAATAATGCATTCTATTACATTTTAACTTTTTTAAAAATTGGGCTTCTTTCAAGCAAAATTTTCCTATCGTGGTAGTAATAACTGTCCAAAGTATAAAGATTTTCTTAAAAATATATTTCCCAGAAACTGCTTAATTTATTGCCAAGCGTTTTCTAGACTTTTTTTTAGTACACTTTTTATGCATTTCAAATGCTATTATCACTGTAGAAATTAGACAGCCAGGAAAGAATAAACAAATAAGTAAAATAACAGTTGCACCTCACCTTTCCACCTGGGCCCTTGTGTGTTTGTTCCTTCTGGTCCATTTCATTATTGAATGATACTCTAGAAAATATTGCCAGTTAATTTAACAGTTCTCTTCTGAAAGGTAGATGAACATAGAAAAATACTGATTCCAGATTTAAGTTATAGGCATATTCAATAATAATCCTAAAACTATTCTTCTTATGCAGTGTTCCACTTACTTTAATTTGATTATAACATTATTGCTAGTAGTTTTGAACAAAGAAACCACATCATAGCAGAGGAGTGCACATAGGGCTCTGAAATCTGCTTACCTTATACAAATTTGATCCTAATGATTTTTTTTTCTCAATTGTAACTGCACTGTGCATTAGCATCTTCACTCAGGACAATCCAGAGAAGGAACTTCAAACTTTCATTTGTTTTTTTCAGTGTTCTATTTCTTGCTTTTTCTGTGTAAACAATTAAAAACATGCAAACCTCGCTTCATATTCCTAAGTGAAGTAACCTGTCAATGTTTCATGGATGCATGTCTAGCAGCACCACTGGACTGTAAAAACAAACTGAAAGATATGTTACCTTTATAAAATGTGGTGGAAGGGAATCTTACTGCATCATCTATTGCTATGAATGAAAGCATTGTCTCTAGGTAAATTTCAATACCAGAGCTCACTGTAGTTGTTTGCAAGTTCATACGCTCAGAATGAACCACCCTTGGGTTTTGTTATCTCGCTGTAGCAAATCTCAGACTGCCATGTGCTGGGGAAACTAAGTCTGGAGGTAGGAGAGAATGAGAACATGCAATATTTATTCCTTCCACTTTTCACTGAGAACCCATGTAAGCTGTTCAGTTACCAGAATAGCCTGAAAATAGAAAACATTGATTTCTCCAGCATTCTTTACCACACTGGCTCCTTTAGAACATGTCAGATTTTTCCTTAAATACCTTCTCCTTGCAAGTTCAGGAAGGGTAATTAAGCTAATGCCGTAGATAAATTAAATGCTATTAGTGTTTTATCTGTTATTAGTAGAGTTATCATTGAATTTTGGGGAAAAACTGGAATCTCACCAAATGACTTGGTAACCAACCAGGAACAAGGGCAGATAGTGAATCCTAAACTCTTTTTCCCCTCTTCCCCCCCCCATTTTTTTCCCCTGCTCATGTAGAGGAAGAAGCAGCATTAACAGTCTTTGACTGTTTTTCTTTGCCTACTAAATCTCATAAATCCCATGCAGAATCAGGAATAATAAAGAAATATAATATATAAATGAAATATATGTCTAGTTAACAAATTTTTGAAGTTTAAAGGATTTCTTTTAATATTATTGGCAAGATACCATCATTTGCATTTGAAAGAAATGAAGTCTCACTAGGTTGAAAACAGCAGCTTCGGAGATAGCTTCAACAGACATTTCAAATAAGAAAATGGAAAATTATTCTTGGTTTTCTTGCCGGCATGAGAAAATAATCCAGACTGAAAATGCATTTACTTTTTCCTGATGTCACCATTTCCTTGGTATTGGGGAATGAACAAACTGAATTAACTCAGTGGCTGACAAAACGTAATCTTACAATATCAGTGTATTTGTCTCATAAAAGCTGAAGTTGCTTTGCATCGTTTCTTCTAATAAAGATACGTAGAAATGCTCAGGAAAGCAAACATCCTTTGCTTTGATTTCCCACTTGATTATCTTAAGTTCTTTCAAGGTTTTATCGTTTCACAAAGTAAAACTCTATCCCCAGTAAAACTTCTATTGGCATCCATATACAGGAGTGCAAGATGTTAGAGAGTATTTTATATAAGAATTTTGATGAAGTTTGAATGTCATGCAAGTTTGTGGCATATAAATCTTTATTTTTCTGTTGTGGGTCCTTTCATGAAAAAGTCGAATGGGCTTAGAGATAAAAATATTTGAAGTATTCAAAAAAGATCTGGGTATGAAAGATGCTCTTTCTTAATATTGCTATATTAACCATGAACTTTTGTATTATCATAGGTCCTCTCTCTACCCCACCGGAGGCTTGTTTGCTACTGTAGGCTGTTTGAAGTTCCAGATCCAAATAAACCTCAGAAGCTTGGATTGCACCAGCGAGAAATATTTTTATTTAATGATCTTCTTGTGGTATGTACTTTCAGGTGGATAGACTTCTAGTAAGGTATTCAGAAATGCCTATCTCCATGAAATCAGTGGCAATTAAGTGCTTGAGTATTCCCAAAAATAAATATCTGTTACCTGTTACTCTGTACTCCAACAATCTTGGGATGATTAAGATTTAAATTTTCTTGATTTTCTTCATTATGAATAATTTGCTTTTAAACTGAAGCCTTTTATTGATTACTACACTGTATTGTAAGAAAGTGCTTTGATGCGATAGCCTTCACTATAAAGAACAAAAATTACCTCCAGTTTACCCATTTCCCTAATGGATAAACGGAGACATTCTTTATTCCGTGAATAATGAATTCAAGTTACTTGTGGAAAAACAAAATTACATGCTACTTCGTATTCCCCGGATGTTCTATGAACCAGACATGTTTATTCACTGAAATAGGAATAGGGTATGTTGAAATACATTTTACAGTTGACACTACTTTTTAGTGTGCGTTTAACTTGACCCAGTCTTTTGAAAAACTGACATACAAAACTAGTGACAGCTTGGAATTATTTGGTTGATTTACTCTTAAAAATAGAAAAATTTGTTGCACTCTGTTTGGGGTGTATTTGGCTGTTACCTGGGAACTAATAACTAAACCAAGTATTTCATGTTTAGTTACGAAAAAGGCATGCTTCAGATGCACAATTTTATTGTGTGTAATTTTTACATACCTTCAGACCTTAAAACAAGGAAGTAAATGAAAAAAAAATTAATCCTTTTGATTGTGAGTATCACCTAGTTGTAAATGTGAACTTGAGTATAAAATGGCGGATCATTGTTGTCTTCAGGTTGCAAGTTTTTTGTCATTTTTTATTACTTACTCAGATGCCAGTAGTTTTATCAGACGGTTTTGGGAGTAATATAAACCGAATTTGTCAGTTCTAGTAAAATGCTATCACCAAAAGTTAAAATTAGAACTAGATAAAAATAACGCTCTTGGTTACAAAGAGAAAGAATGGTTGCATTCACACTTTAGGAGAACCCCAAAATTGACGGTAAGTAGTAGCATGTTACTTCTATTGTAGCAAAAAGTAAAGGTTTCCACAGACTCGGAGCTTTTATTGAGACAGGTGCTGTACAAATCGTAGGGAAAACAGGACATCATTGGATGAGGTAGTGTAAGACAGTGTTTGGAGGTGCACAGAAGTGAAGCAGGCTTGGAAGGTCACACAGCACATAAAGGCTAAGAATTAAACTTGTGTGGAGAGGTCCATAGGCGTGTCCTGCCTGTAAGAAAAAAGCGTGAAGGAAAGTGTGGTAGCAGCTAAGTTTTTTAAAAATGAAAATTTAAACATTTACATTTTTGCTAGCATGTACGGTGCACAATATGATGCAGGTTGTTTTTCTTTCTGGAATCTCAAGAAGTAGAGTTCTGGAGAATAGAGAACACAAAGGCTTTGTATCTGGATAAAAAATTAAACCTTCTGGTTAAGAGATACCACTGCTTCAAAGCTAGCTTTGTTTCTTCAGTAGTAGTAGATTAAATACATCAGTTGCATTAAAAAAAAAAAGGAAAAAATTACAAGTTCATCTTTTCTGGTAGATTATAGCTTTCTTTGGCATAAAATGCTTTCTCATATGCTAATTCTTAAGAACAATAATTTTCCACAAACACATATGGTAAAAGGAATATTTAGCCTTGTTTGTTTGATAACTTTCAGGTGACCAAGATTTTTCAAAAGAAGAAGAACTCAGTCACATACAGTTTTCGACAGTCCTTTTCCCTCTATGGAATGCAAGTTCTTCTTTTTGAGAACCAGTGTAAGTCTTTCCTATCTTTTTAGATGACCATTTTATTTATAAATAAATAAAATAAAAACTTGTGTGAGTGAAAGGGATAGACAGGTCTTGATTCTGAATTTAGGAATAAAATTGCTCTGAATTTGACTTAGCCCTAAAGTTTAAAACAAGATGGTGTCAGCAAAAGAAACAGCAAGACTGCTGTTAGATTTTTTTTTTTTTTTTTTTTTTTTTTGGTTTTAGTCAGAAGCCAAATCTAGCCAAATGTGTTGTTTGTGGATGCTTGTAAAGAATAGAATGTTTGTAAAGAAACAAATATGTTATATCTGTTGCTGAGTCAATGGTACAGTTAGCTGGAACTGAATATATGATAAATATATGATATGATAAATAATGACTGTTATAATGGTATGTGTAATTCAAACCAGTATTTAATTTATTTTCCTGATTTTTATCTTAACTTTGTGCGTAGTGTATACTTATTCAAATATAAATACAAAGCAGAAAGTCTGGATTAAAGTTTGTATTTTCTGACACCTTTTGTTTATGTCAATTGTAATCTGCATCAGTCCAATATTCTTGTTATCTTTAGGGCTTGTCAAGCTTAGTCTTAGCAGACAATAACCCAACAAAAAGCAAGTAGTTTGCTAATGCTCCTATAGATTTTAAGCCCAGAGACAATATCAGTAATAACATAGCAGAGCATAGTTGTTTGTATGGTACATAGGGAGACAGTCTATTTAACCTGACTTAATGGTTTTGTAAACCAAATCTTGACCTTCATGGTAAATTGGATACAGTTCAGTGTGACATTCAATATTTTCTGTGCTTTTTCTGTGTTGTGGAAAGCTCTTAGTTTTCGCTTGTCCTTGAGAATGTGCTCCAATGCTCATCTCACTCAGAAGTCACTGTTACTGAGTCAAAGCATCTGGAGATTTCAAAAGGGAAGATTTTGTAGAGCTTATAGCAGCGATGTAGCCTACAGGTTATTTATATGCGTACACATTCATTCTCTCTTTTGTGCACACATTATATGATATAAAATTCATTTTTAAAGAGGAAGGCCAAATATTTCTATCCTGGATTCTACTAAAAATAGAAGAATATTTAATTCCTCTGATGTCAAGTTAAATAAATTTTTTAAAAAATCACATAAGCATGCTAAGTAGAAACACTTTGTTAAGTAAACTTAAAAATATTTATAGTGGAACTAGGAGTAAAAGGTTGGATTCCTCCCAGTGAACTGGAGGCCTTTTAACTGAGGTGCTTAAGTAGACATAGTTGGGCTCCTAAGGTGAATTCACTACAGTCAGTCAGTGAGCTGACTGTACTTCTAATATTGGTGCCTGTCAGGTGGAATGCAGTATTTTCCAATTGGGAAAGAGAAGTATTCTTCCCCTCTGGTTTGTAAAATTCATATTCTTGGTTTCCCCTGTCCCCAGCAAGCTCTAGGGTATTTTGGCCAGAGCCATCATGCCATCCAGTAAATCTGCGTGTAGCAGCTGTCAGAATCAGCTGGTTTCAAGTGAATAAAATTCACTAAAGCAGAAGCAACAAAAATATTGGTATGGCTACTGGTGAGGTTGAACAAAATGATTGGCATTGATGATAGAAGAATTGACTTCTAATGATAGAAGTCAATTACGTTGAGGGATGGATGAGCGCCAAAAGGGAAAATAATGTCATGTATCCCTAGTAAATAAATAGGCTATAAGGGAAGTATATTTTACATTTTCAGTCAAAATCACTGAAAATATAAAGGACAAGCGATCACTTTAGAAAGAGTATATCTGAAACCAATAAATACTTACGTCAGTGTTTCCTGATGCTTAATCAATACAATGTAGAGGAGTATCGCTGGTAATAAAATATTTTTGTTTGTTTAGTATGTGGAGATTCGTTATTCCTTGTTCATATGTGAAGGTAGCCCATGTGACTTCGGGGTTACCAAGTTTGCTTGTTTGGTTTCATAAACTTCTTTATTTTTTTTCAAGTGGTGCACTTTCTAGAGCTGTTTGCTGCATATCCAGTTTCAGTGTTCAGAACAGTACGTGCTGTTTCACCATGCTCTCCACCTGTTAGCTTGCCTAGCACCAGGCTTCTCTGCACTTTTAGCCATTTGGCTGTATTCTGAACGACAGCAGCTGCAGACAACTTGAGGCTTCTGTCTTATTTGATTGAAGGTAGATGCAATTGTCATGTGGTCAGGAGAAGCAGATCAGCTATACATTGCTTCTGTGCAAGATGTTGGTATCAGACCCTCGCAGAAGCCCCGAATTCTTGCTCCCTCCTTCCCCTCTGTACCCTTTGAAGCTTGCAGTAGTTGGCACTTTTTTCACCTGAGAATGGTGAATGGACCTGCTTCACTTTTAGTTGCAAATCTGATTTGGAAGTTAAGGTATCCTTTTAAAAAAGCATTGCATTTGCACTTCTTTCTCAATATTTTAAGTCTGTATATTGCTGAAACCTAATGACTTTGAGCAAAAGACTACCCTACGTCATCTGCTGGTTCTTGGGAATTAATTTTTAGCACATGGGAGCACTTGAACTTCAGGTTGAATACTGAAGTAAATATTTGAGAGCTTTAGCAAACCAATAAGGTCAAGCAGTTGAGTAAAAGAAGACATTGTAAATTAGAATGCACATTTTGAGATTTTCTGACACCCTGTTTCTACAGGTCTGTGCTTCAGTCAAAGGCTGATTTTGTTTTCTACAGCAGAACGTATCTTCATTATAAGCTATCTTTCTGTAAATGAACCTTTTATCTCAACCAGGAGATATTTTTCACCAGCTGTTAAAATTTGCATTCTCAGATGTGCAGCTAGAAAAGAGGCAAAGACAGTTTGCTGAAAAATCTGCCTTTTATTGTGAAGATGTCCATAATAGGGGCCAAAAGAGGGGGGAAAAAAACAACCACTCCTTTTACTTCCTCAGTATGTAATTTCACAGATAATTTTAACTTTTTTTTTAGAAAAAAAGATGAAAGTAGGATGTCCAGGGAGCACAACTTAATAGGAAATACTAAAAGCTGTACATGCTAGTGTGTTTGTCTTCCTGCAAATGTTAAGTTAAAAGTGTAAGACAGTTTCTAGTACTTGAGATGTATTCAAGTAGTCTTTACTCAGCAAAACTTTTGTCACAATTGAGTAAGGTAGGTAATGGGATCTGCTCCATGAAACAAAAATTATCCCCTTAAATTTTTTGGTTTTTTTCTGGGATTTTTCTTTTGTATTGTACATTGTACCTTCAGGGTAACAGCTGCATAAAGACTATCTCTCAATATTTATTTGGTGTCTTGACAGTTAAGCAGTTCCAATGTATCTTGGGGATTTTCATTCTAATTCTGTGCCTTCAGACTTTTATTACTCTGACTTTGCTCCCTATATGGTAATACTAGTAAAAAGCCTTCAGTTGTGGGGGGCGTTTTTTGTTTGTTTGTTTTTTTATAAAAATAAAAGTAATTGGATAATCAGAGCTTAGTTTATCTTGACTCTTTCTTCTAGATTATCCCAACGGTATTCGGCTCACATCAGCTGTTCCAGGAGCAGATATTAAAGTACTAATAAATTTCAATGCACCAAATCCTCAGGACAGGAAGAAGTTTACAGATGATTTGAGGGAGTCAATTGCAGAGGTTCAAGAAATGGAAAAGCACAGAATAGAGTGTAAGTACAAAGGTACATATAATAGAGCATTTTCAAGCTAATCAAAATAAGAAAATCTTGGATGTGTGTATAACCCATTAGAACTCTTTAAAAGTTCAAAATAATGTGGTTTTTTTCCATGGCTTTGATTCTAGAAAGAGGAAAAACCCAGTGATATCTTAAGGCCCAGCTGAGTTCATTGACTATTATTTACTTCAGTGTAGCTGCAGTGGAAGTTTAGCCTGGACAAACTGCAAATAGCAAGGGACAGAGGAGAGATGGATTTGTAATTCGTAGTATAAATTACAGTAAGAATTTTAGGGATAATTTACATCACACTGAAATTCTCAATGGTGGCCCTTCAAATAAATTTCACTGAATTTTTCTTCATTTCCATGTTGATATTCCTGTATTCTCTCAATTAGGTAGCCATAGTACAAATTTATATATTTTGCTGCAAGTTACATATGAGTGTCTAAACATGAAATTTTATCTTCTGTTTTTCCAAAAGAGGAATAGACTTTCATCCTGTATGTTGAAATACAAAGCTGCTAGTATAGGGATGAAGTTCCTCTCTGGCATTTAACAGTGCCAAAATGAACTCTTATCTATTATTAACAGTAGTATGCGATCACATCAGAATTTGTGATGTTAACATGTCCTCCATTATAGTCAATAAATATGAATTGCAAAATTACTCTCTTTGTTTCAGCTGAACTAGAAAAACAGAAGGGTGTGGTGCGTCCAAGCATGTCTCAATGCTCCAGTCTGAAAAAAGATTCTGGCAATGGGACACTGAACAGAGCTTGCCTGGATGACAGCTATGCTACTGGGGAGGGGCTGAAAAGAAGTGCACTGAGCAGCTCCCTTAGAGACCTGTCGGAAGCAGGTAAGCACTGCTTTTATTTCCTTGCTCTGACTAGTGCATGCAGAGATGTGTGAATGATGCATATAAAGCTCAGCTCACAGTGGGCTTTCAGAACTAGTAATACTGAAACGTCAAACATTTTAAATAGCTCCTCCTCCATAGTTTGTGTTTAATTTCTGTTTGTTTTTTACCCTTGTTCTATTAAGCAACCACTATTTGAAAGCATTTAAACCATTGTAGATTGTTATATATACTTCTAAATGAGGGTGAAGACAGAGGAAAAGTTGTGTTTTATAAAAAAAAATGGTTGACTTGTGCTAGGAGTATCCCACTTAGTTTTCCTTTCTTTTTTTCTTCCCCTTTGCTTCTTCCCCTTCATACAATAGGCTAAGAAAGAAAAGAAAAGAAACTGGTCTCTGTGTAATGACCGCTTTCTGTGTATTTTGTGCTCAAGTGTACCTGTGTTACCACGTTGATGAATGAAATTGAGTGAAGCCCTACTAAATTCTGCCTAGAGCTATGTAATTCAGATATAGTGTGTTCCTGATGCTCTGTTATTGTTATGTAACGCAAGATATTGTTCCCAATTCTCGCAAAAGAGGTTGTTGTGAAATACTATTGCCAATATAATAAAGGAAGCCCTAGTGGACAAGAATACTGATATCCCACAAAACCACTGATGTGTCTTAATATTTATTAACTGATTGATTTAGCTAAAGACTGGAAAGGAGTGGTGGTGTGATTTTTTAGCCAAAGAAAAGCCAGGGGAAGTTTGGTATGTTTTTATTTTATGGTTTGCCTTGGTAATACACAACTGGCATACCCATGTAATACAGGCTACCATGGGTAGTAACCTTGTCTTTCAGTGTTAAACGTGATTCCTGTCATTTACAAGAAGTCATATCTGAACAGCATGCCCACTATTCAGAAAGTACTTCTGGGGATAGTAGCAACTATATATTTTTTTTTTTAATTATTTTTTTTAGTTCATAGTCTGTGTTACTCTGATTTGTTCTTTTAATGGCAGTGATGATTTACAGGATAGTCATAATTTCAATACTATGTATAGCTTTGGTAGTAGACACCACTTATCTTTTTCCTTTTTTTAACTAAAGAAGAGATTTTAGGTATGCTGCAATAAATAAAATTGTTCTAAACTGAAATTATAGCCTGTGTTTTGTGGGTATATATATGTGCATACAAATATGTAGAGAGTGAGCTCTTTCAATTATTTTATTCTCTGTTTAGGCTTTCATACTCATATGTCCATTTGCTTCATTAAAAAGACCTAGGACCTTGATCCAAAATCAGGCTGAAGTTGAATATTGGTGCTTGATTGGCTTCAATGGATTTTAGATCAAGCCACTAGTCTTCACCACTGTTATATCTCAGATTTGAGGATACTTCCACCATCCTTTTTTGTTGTTTTGTTTTTATTTCATTAGAATGAGAACTACCATATTGTTGAATATGTGAGTTCAGTGGGTATCTGTATCCATAAATGTTATTTCTCATTATTTTTTTCATCCCATAGGAATTTTTCATCCCTGTCTTTCAAACATTGCCATGTATTTAAATTCATGTTATGGGTTTTATGCAATAAACAAGTATTTGTAATCATGAAAACATTTCACATTTCAACAGGGCATGCCTACAATTGGCATGCTTATTACTGAAAATAACTTTTTTCCATAATAAAAAGTAGAAATCACTCACAGACTGCAGGGTTTATCAATGAGTTTGTTAAACCCAACTAAACTTAATTTTAACTTTAATGAATTGAGAATTATGGAGAGTTTCTGTTTGGTCTTGTGCAGTGCAACTGACTTGAGAAATTACATACCTGTTATTTGCTTTGTTATTTGGTGTAATCTTAATGAGATTATACATGTCTTTTCTGCCTTTTCTCAGTGAATAGCTTGCATGTGAGGCTGATTTTGTTCTAATAGGGGACAGATGATCCATAGAAAAACAAAGAAATCTCTTTCAGTTAGCAAGATACTGCACCCCAGTGATTACACCATACTGAATTGCTTCTGTAGAATAGTACTCAGTTAGGTTGCCTCAATTCTTCTTTTTGTGGATGAAACACAGGATCAAAAAGGAGGAGGAACAAGAGTAGTGGGACTGTATGTGGATGTGTGTCTTTCTGTAGGAAAAGGCATGATGAAAGTGGACTTTTAGAGAGTTCCTTTCTACATTTAAACAGAAATAAATCTAATAAACTTGAGAAAATTGCCTGGTTGCATATTTATGCAGTAAGGCAGATAATTGTCCAATGAACATTGCAAAACCAAATTGAAAATTTTTAAATATTTATTCAATGAAGGGGAAATTTGATGGAACAGCATTTTGGTTGCATGGGTATATGACAAAACTATTTAAGAAAACAGTCCATTACTCTTTACCAGGTATCACAGTAGTAAATGGTGGCTGTGGAAACTACCTTTAAATTTCTCTCTTGGAAAAGAGTGACGATTCATAAGCTTCTTAGATCTAATGAATGTTGATACCCTGAATGATTCTGACTCCTAAGCTGTAAACTGTAAGGAAAGGCAAGATTTCTCTGTCAGGAAGCAATGTCAGGAATCATTTCCTGATGGTTGTTCTTCCATGCGTTTGCCACGATAGCTTAAATCATAATTGTAAAAAGGAAGTGAATGAGGGTCTCTTGATTTTAAAGATAGTATTGTTCATTGCGGATTGACAGTTCTTTCCATGGAATAAAAAGCAGTATGTGGCAACCAACTGTTCCAAGATGTGAATACATCAAAAGTATTTAGTGCTTTATTTTTCTGAAAAGAAAAATATATCATTTTTATTACACATTCTTGAGCTATAGTCAAGGAAGAACTGAATTTATTTGTCCCAGACTTTGAAATTCTTAATTTACATAAAGGTATTAGAAGACAGACAAATTTTAATGCAGTTAAAGCTGACTTTTACGGGTTCCGATAGAATTTTGGACATTTCACCACTTACTCCTTATATAATTACATAAGTAGGTTTACAGAAAGATGTGAAAGGTGTGAAGTCTCATCATGGCCATTAGTATGTAGGAAGAATGATTTGGTCGCTAAAGCAGAGCTTGGAGGATTAGACTAGTTGCATTTCTGATTCTGTATCTCTCACAGGTTTCTTGACTGATTTTAGGCTAGTCAATCTGAATTCCAGTGACTTTGAGTTGCTGGAGGACCCAGTGCTTTCACATTAAGTTTACAGTGGTGAGCACCCATGGAAATCAAGCTTTATTCCCCCCATCCCTAACCTGTAAGGTGGAAATAACATTTACACACTGCACTGGTTTAAAAATTGCAATTTTATGGTTTGCCCTGGTAATACACAACTTGCATATCCACGTAATATTGGAATCTGCACAGAAGTGCAGGATGGTATAATGGTTACTATTAATATAGGTTGTGCTTGTCTCATAATCTCCTGAGCTATCTCAAAATAATCAGAGACCAGTAGAGACTACTTAAAAAAAAAAAAAAACAAACCCAAAACAAAAACATAAAGTAGTTCCAGAATTAAAATAATTCTATTTGTATATTGCATATATTCTCAGTCATCAACCTTGAACTTTTTAAATGTTTCTTTCTAACTTCCAAAAAAGCTTTTTTTTTTTTTTTTTAACAGTTTCATCATGTATTTTTAAAAATGTCCTATATCCCAAAATGTGGTGGGAAAGACTGTGGAACTTCTCAGCATTGTAATCCCCTTACTTCATGCAGTTACAGAATCCTTTAATCTGTTGAATCAGTCTGTGATGGGATGGCGCAGTCCCTTGGCTCCTCCCTCACCTGATGCAGGCAGGGTTACTAGGTTATTTTCTCCTTCCTCGCCCGTGGATTTTGCTGCCCTATATAGGACAGGGGACACTAGCAGTCTTTTTCTCCCTTATTAGAAGAGCTTTCCAAGTAGGGAGAGATTTTTCCTGTCTCTTCCCTTGTCACTGTTGTTATATTTCCTGTTCTTCAATGGAATAGCAACACTAGTGGGCATTATAGGATTTACTGGGGTTTTTTTAATTAAAACAGATTTGTATGAATCAAGTCTTCTGTGATATGTGTATGCTAATACCGAACCATTTTACAAGTATGTTGTACAAAGACACCCCACACTGTATATAAACACCTTTGTATCAACAACTTTTCTGTCTTGTGGAAGAGACACTTTGCTTTTCCAGTGAAGGAGTTCAGCAAGGCTAGATGTGGTTATGCTGTTTTCTCATCTCCTAGGGCTTAATGAGTATTTTGAGAATAATCTGTTTGAAGATGCCAAGAAACTATTTTCAAAATTGGTTTGTGATCTTAAGACTATAACTGTTTCACCCAGAAAACAAGATGAAAATATGACAAAGAGTCTATTCACCCTGGAAAACAGTCTCTAAATTAATGATTAGAGCATATTTTTTAGATAATTTTGAGCAAGTCAGCTTGGGTAGTACCTATAAGCTCGGTAGCTAGGTGGTTACAGATTCTGCCACTGCTGGGAATATCAGTTTCACAGCCTTTGGAGGCTAGTATAAGGATTCATTGTTATAAGAGCTGCTACATTAGTTTGCTTTACCAAAACTTTTATTTAGAACTTTTTTCCAGACTGTTTTTCCCCAAGACATACAAAGCCAGATCATAATACATTGTTTAGATATCAATGCATCTCACTGGCATAGAACAGAGTTTCAAGAAATGCAAGGTAGCAGTGAGACATATTTACATTTACTGTAATGATCTGCACATCTGCAAGATCAATTTCTGCAAGGTAGAGTGGATTTTTCTTAATGAAACTCTGAATTTTCTTTTGCAATGTTTGTTTGTAAAAATATTTTAATCACTTAGTATTTCTATTATAAATTTGAAATATTCTTAATCCCATATAATGCATGTACATATATGGGACATATTATACTTGTGTAAGTTAAAGATATTTCTTACAAAAAATATTCATATCTAACATCAATGAATTTTTTGAATGAATCAGAAAAGATTAAATTAACTGAAATTTAATTTTATTAAAAATAAATAAAAAACTACTCTAACATCCTTAAAAATTTCAAGTAGATCAGTAGTATATTAAGCAAAACTGGTCTTCAAATTTGATAAATACCACCTTGCTTTATACCACAGCTGCTAATTATTATGCAAGTATGGAGTTACGCTTACATAACAATTCTAGTCAAGTCACCATTTTCTTGAAATGCATTTGAACGCTGCAGCTCTAGGGAAACATTTTTGAGATGAGATGCCATCTCAAAGACCAGAGAACAACCTTGTATAAACACACATTGGCAGGGGGAATGCTCTAGAGGATTTACTTAATAGCTTTCGTATCACACTGTTAGGTCAATACAGAATTGAGTTCAATTTGTTTTTAAGAAAATAAACAAAGCACTCTTTATAGTGATAGTGCCTATCTGAGGGAAGTTACAGGCATTTTAAGTAGGATTTTTCTGTTTGTTCTTGGCTTTGCTAGTACTACTTTGCCCTGAAGTTATTCTACGCAAAAATCCATCTGTCTCTTTCTGTCCATATATACTGTGTATATACCGTGTTCATGGTTATTTTATTAGAGACTTTGACTCCTGCCATATGCAAAAGGCATTAGATTTTCCTGTTGTCCTTCTTTTTTGGCCGCATTTAATGGCTTGTGGCAGCTGTCAGTCTTATTTGCAATATTGACTGCTAAGTTGAGATGGCTATCTTTATGTGTTTTTTGTATCAGCAAGCAAGAGTGATTTGAGTGTTAATCAGTACTAATCCTGTTAGCAGAGCAGAACAATATCAAAGGCTGACTAGAAGTAAAAATAAGGGATTATCAAAACCAGTTTTTCTTGGGGGGTTCATAAGATAGTACAGTTACGGTTTTGATGAGGCTAAAACTGCAGCAAGAGATGAAGCGCCAAGCTTTTGACAAAGAGCCTGTCTAGGGGAATTGTTCACCATTCCAACAAATTTAACAAGTCAAACAAAACACCTTCACCACAAATGCCTTCCCCTCAATTTAATGTCAGTGTAGAGGGGTTTGTCCTGGGGAGTAACTCTCTGTGATAATAAGAGAGGGGGAAATGTTACAGTAGTCTAAAGAGAACTGTAGCTCTTGAGAGAAACTTGGGCAGCAGGGCAGCATCCCGTGACTAACCAGGCCAAAGTTATGCTTATGGATCCAATAGGTGGTATTTTTAGATCATACTGATCTTACAAGACTTACGGGTAGTCTGAATTGGTCTATGAAAGGATATGGCAAGAAGTAAGGGTCAACCTCCAGGAATCACTGTTGTGTCCCACTTACAAACCAGTCCCGAAGTTGTTCTCTTTAGCTCTGATACCGTGTAGCTTTGGGACTTCTAAAGATGAGGGTATGTGGCTCAATAGGTGCAGTGATGCTGAAATCTTCACATTCCTCCCCAAAACCACCTGTTAGAGTAGAAGATTCTGAAGGCAGCAATGTACCAATGCAGGGTGGAGATTGTCTTTGATATTTGGCCTTGCAGGAAAACAAGGAGAAAGCATTGAGAAAACTTAGGTTTCTAAAAACATGCAGATTTTAGAGAAGCTTTGCGAACCTGACCGCTCTTCAAAGATTAGCTTTGTTTATACATCCTGCCATTAAAGTATTTTGAAACTCTGCAAAGTAATGCTCAACAAGCTATCTTTTATAAAATGTCTATTTCCACTTCAGCCATATGCTATTTTCTCTCCTGTGAAATGAGGGAGAAAATCTGGGATCCTGTGTCCTATATATAGCCACTGAGGTATTCTGGCTCTTTAGGCAAACAGTCTGGTGTTTCATGTGTAGTTTTAGGCAAACATCTTTGGCAATTTAAGAATGTTGGAGAACAAATCCATCATACTTAAAGATAAGCACTGCACAGCTAAACAAACAAAATCTAGCCATAATGTCAAGACAGACTCCAGATTTATTGATCAAAAATTAAGTTTAGTTTTTTTTAAACCTCATGAAAGATTATATGAAATCCACTGAGGTTCAAAACTGAAAATGAAATTATTAAACCGATGCCCTTCACCAATCCCCCACACTGAAGTTCAGAATATTAAACTTTGTGTTTAAATTAATACCACCCCACAAGTATATATCATGCTACCAGTCTTTAAAGAAGAAAACTTCATAGACAATTAGATTCCAGGAAATCAAACAATTTAAAATTGTTGCTGGTCAACAACATAACCATACTAAATATAGATGCTAAAATACATGTATTTTAAGGGTTGTACAAATTAAAAAAATCACACCCCGCTAATGCTAGTTGATTCACAACAACAATACCTCTTTAAAATTAGTCAGGTACAGAAACTTAATGTAACTAATGGCCTTAAAAATCTACGTTCCTGCCTTAGTAGCTGCTGTACCAGTCCAGTGCAATGTTAACCCCCCTGCAACCCCTCTAGTTGCATTTAGAGACTCCTCTAGTGATTCAGGGAAAGCAGCTGTTTTTCACCCGGGTCTTGTCTCAGTCTCTAATCTATGGTGTTGCATGTCCTGGGCAGGCAAGCGTGGGCGACGCAGCAGTGCAGGATCGCTAGACAGCAATATGGAAGTAAGTAGGAAGTTACTGATGTCTAGCTGGATGTGATGATGTGCATTTCAAACCTTTCTTTTATATACATATTTTTTTGCTCTTTTTTCTTCTAACATATAACCTGCCTGCCTCCAATAAAATGCATGCCTAGGCTACTCACTCCGTATTCTTCCAGCTTAAAAAGCACTGACAGCTTGTTTTAGACCAATGCCATTTTTGGTTTGAGCTAACCTTGTTCCCTTTGTTCCTGCAAGCATGGTTAAATGAATATGATGTGTCCTTTCGCCACCATTTCAGTCTGGTCCCAGCTTAAAAGCCCACTTGCTCTTTGTTACAAAGTACACTGTTCCTGCTGTTTGATATTTAGCTACAACTATTGACCTTCATGCTCAACCATTCCCATTGCTTATTTTCGAGTTAAATTGCTAAATGTATGCAGTCATGACACCATGGAATTGCACAGATAGGGCATGGGAGGAAAAATTATTAAGATAGATGAATTCAATGTGGATTTCATGAGATTTCATTCATCTTCAAACCATTTATATATATACTGTTCATGTCTCTGAATTCAGCTTGCAGATTTTTTCTTTTTTTTCTCTTTTTTTTTTTTTTGTGTTTGCTTCAGGTAGATTGCAGTTTAAATCTAGCACACTTTGCCTAAGTACTTTTGTGTCCCATAACTCTTTTTAAAAAAATACAAACCCAAAACTTCCAGAAACTAAATACACCTTCCAGGCTAAATAATAGAGAACGTTGGACCACAGGTCAGAAGAACACGATCACATAGAAATCTTAGTGGCAAAAATGGTATGGTTCCATTAAACACATATTTCAGAGGTAGGCTTGAGAAGCAGCACTGTGGCATGTAGTAGTGGAAAACTACTATAAAGAAAAAGTTTAAAATACTGTTTTGAAATCTGAGTATTAACTGTAATATTTGCTGCTGTGTGTTTAAGTATTTAGGTTGAATTTAATGTAGTTTTATTTTTTGTTGTAAAAAAGCAAGTATGATATTTTTACAGTATTTTAAAATGTATTTTTCCTTTAAAAACACGTCCTAGGTCTTATGTCATGTTACTCTTCCGTGACATTTTCCTTATTTAAAGTCATAGTTTTTGATATTAAAGTACTGAGAGAAAAACATTTAATGCTTAAAATATCCCAAGAAGGGCATGAATGCCTCACTGGCAACTTAGAGAAGGTGGATAAAATTTTTCCTAGAACTCTTAACATAGTCCACCCATGTGAACACTGAAGGAGGCGTTTGTGGGTCAGTGTGAACTTTTTCTTTTAAACATTTTAAGATTTTTTTAATTTTTATTTCTATTAATTTCTTTTTAGGGGTCCATCATTAGCAGTCCTCACATGCGCCGAAGAGCTACATCAACCCGAGAGTGTCCATCTCGCCCTCACCAGACTATGCCTAACTCCTCCTCACTCCTAGGTTCCTTATTTGGTAGTAAAAGGGGAAAGCCACCTTCCCAAGGCCATCCACCATCTGGCTCATCACAGCAACCTCCGCACCCTCCAGTAATCCCACATCAGCAACACCCACAGCATCCTTCTGCCATGCATCATGCAGGGCCAGCTGAGGGGCAGACACAGGCACAAGTGCACTCTCACCATTCGCAGTACTGTCACATGCAGCAGAACCCACCCCCCTACCACCACCACCACCACTATCACCCTCCCCAGCATATCCAGCACCCACACCAGTATCACCAACACGTGCCCCATTCCCAGCATGCGGCACACTCCCAGCATACTCCTTACATGCAGCACCCCCACGCGCAGCATACCCACTCTCCTCATCCGCCACTGCCCCCTCCGCACCCCGGGCACTCTTCTCATCCCCAGCACTCTCAGCATCACCACGGACCGCCACCACCTCCCTCCACTTCAGCCAGCACTAAGCCCAAACACAGTGGCATCAGCACAATAGTCTAGAACATACTGACCCTCCTCATAACTGTAGTTTTAAACAAAGTTACAAAGGCACTTGCAGGAAGCAACAAATAATATTGTCGGTTTTTTCCTAGACAACTTAATGTGTGAGCTTAAAGGCTTGCTGTTACTAAATAAAATAATTCAAGTTAGCGCAGTCGATACTGGTTTTACTTATCTACTCGAGAGACACTTACCATCCGGTTAGTTCTTATTTCCAAACTGCCTTGAAAACATGCTGCTTGCTGCATATGAGTAAAGCTACCTTTTACACCAAATCCCTTGACAATTTTACATGCATAAGAAAAACTTAGTCTATGAAAAAAGGAAAAAAGTGATACAGAACCAAGTGTTGCATTCTTGCTCTTTTATTGTCAATGGGCAAAAAAAATAAGTAGACCTGATATGGTTGATGAAAGTACGTAAGTAAACTTTATATAATATAAATATATACATATAAATATATATATACTGTATAGTTAACATTTGTGCTTGGAAAGAAATTTTTTCAGTCCACAAAACGAGCAATATAGACTTTACAAAGAATTCCACTTACTTGATAGGACAGTATAATAGATGAATAGCGTATGAAAGAGTAGACCAAAAACATTAAACGTTAGAAACAAATTTCAGACATTTCAGTATTTTCATTAAAAGTCCTCTGGACTTGCTAAGAGTTCTAAGCAATCATTACTAAATGTGCCAAGTAACATAGCATTTACATGTTGTAGTCAAATACTGCTTTGTATAAATCCTTATTTTATTAACACGATAATATCATACGTAATCAGTATTATAACTGCTCTGCTATTTCAGGTAAGCAAACTCGTTAAGATGCAGTAGTTATACCGTAGCAATGTAGGATGACCATTCACCAGTGGTCACCTTCAAGCATTGGTCACACAAATTCTTAGACACTTTAAAGGCTGTGATAACTGTGAATTTACATGATCCACATTTCTTTTGTATGCATATGATTTAATGAACACACATGAAGAGTTACGACAGGTGCATGTATACACTGCAAAAACATTCATCTCAAACATGAAAATGGCAAACTTCCATCTTTCTCAGCTACTTTGTTTCCTGTTTACCATAATTTCTCATTTTTACCCCCAATGAAGCTGAATTCTAGTCAGAGTGTTTCCAGGTGGAAGTGCTCTAAAACTTGAAGGTTTGTTTTAGAATTTAGTATAGGGTTTTTTTATATATATATAAAAAAAAAAATGTAATTCCATGTAGCCATGTGCTAGCAACAAAGTGGCTTCACCATTTTTACTCATCACATTTGTTAGTTTGAAAGTACCCAGCACTCAGCAGGCTGAGTTTATGCTCAAACCCTCACTTTCATAGTCCAGTTAGTTGCAAGACATCACATAAAAACAGGCTGTGCTGTTGTTGCTTATGTGTTGTAATCGAACCATTTGCAAATTTATATACAATTTTTATCCCGAAATCCTGTACAAAGTTATACATGGCGCCTACTTTGTAGTTTCAGCATTTTGAGCCACTGCAAGGACTTTACACCTAAACAGTAGAGACAAAGGAATCACAACTGCAAAACTGTACCAGCCTAAAAGCAAACCTTGAAGAGGATGAGCAAAAAGTTCCAGTGTGAGATGGGTAAAAGTAATATTAATAACCACCAGTCGATTTTCTATTTAACAGTAATAAAATTGTCAGGAATAATGAGGACATGAGAACAAGAGAGTGACTTTTCATATTGGCTTGCTCATGGCATCTCTAATATTTAGGGGGAGAGGAGACAGGTTGAGTAAATTTTTTTCCCTTTCATACCATTGATATCACAATACCAGCAAAACTGCAAACTGAGCACTTTGTTAACCTCCACAGAGAGCAAATACAGCAATCTAGAGTTTAGCCTTTTGTTTAAAACTGTCCACGTTTGTTTCACACATGTGCAATATGTTTTCCCCTTCTGCTCCTTCTCTAAATTATCTTCATGAAAGGAAAAGAAAACGAGTAATTACATTATTAATTTTTATGTATCGCTCATACTATTCTAAATTCTGCGGCTTACCTTAAGAGGGCTCATACGGGTCCCCTGAGGCTCTGTTCCTTGCAGTTTAAAAAAAATATATACTGTTCTTATAAGGGAAAGTAGAACTGTCTGCATGTCATCTAATGTTATTAGTGTGAGGCTACACTCTACATATTGTATATTTGCAAAATATATCAGTGTTACTGTTGATATTAGTTGAAGTAAAGTGATAACATATTTCAATATGTAGACTTTTCTTCATACATCTGTACCAATAGTAGAGTCTAACTGTAATTTATAGGTTGTTCCAGAAAAGATAAAAGAACCATTAAGGTACAAACATCTTTCAGAAACTGCATCTTTTAATTAAACAGAGGTAAGAACGCTCCTCTTCACTGAGTGATGGAGTCTGTACTTGTTTCAGATGCAGAGTTATAATGTAAGTAAAATTGCCTGTGTATGGAATAAACAGAGAACACGCGGTAGCAGTGGAGAGGAAAACCTGACTCTAGCTGTGTTAATTAACAATGAAGATGTTAAATCTCCCAGATCTGCATTTGCTTTATGTTTAAAAACCCCTTTCATTCATTTAAATTACAGTTACATATAAATATTCTAAATTTACACAGTAAGCCACATTTTAATGCTTGACCACTGATTTTCCTTGTGCAATCAATTAAATATTCAGGAGATGTCACAAATGTGCATGCAAAAAACCATTTACACATGATTTTATGTACACTTAGGGAAAGAGTTTGTGCCTACCCTCTAGGTGCATTGAGTTGCATGTGTAAAATCACAGATCATTTTGAGGCTAGTTTAAGAAACAAAACTGGTCATATAAGAGCACAGTATATGTAAACTATTATTTCAAGTAAATGAGGAGAAACAGTGGACTCGATTTTTTTTTTTTTCCCTGGGTTTTTTTTTTTTGACTGTGTGTTTGTACTTTAAACAAACAAATGTGTCTTGGTGTCAGCATAAGTCTTAAGAACTTTGCTGCTTGTTTAGGGTTGTAGTATAACCTCTCTGACTTCGTCCTTGATTAACAATTGCTTAGAGCAGTGTGGATCATGCCTAGAACCGGAAAATGGTAGTACTCTAACACTGCGTGTGGTTAAGAAAATTAATTTTTTCAGCCTGCAGACAGGAGTAGAATTGAGAGGGTTTTTTCTCAAATGCCGTTGCCAATTAAAAACTGGTACAGAACTGCATAGAGCGACCATGTTTCTCTTTTCCCATAAATTATGTGGCAAAGTAGTAATGCTGGTTTGAAAAACTGAAAGGGAAACATAAAGAATGAAGGTGTGGCAACAAAAATCTTTTCTGGGACAACAATCAAATATATATTTGGGGTTTTTATTTTTTTAAGTTAAGAATGAAATGTAAAACAATGTAAAAACAAAAAACAAAGTTCATCCTAATATAATGTGCGTCTTGTATTGCTAAAAAAAACCAAGTCTAACATACAGTGTAGAATGATTTTCCCATCATGTACTGCATGCAGCAGAAGCCTCTTGTTTCTTGATAAAATGAGCTGAAAGACAGTCAGCAGATATTTAAACAATGAATCTCTAGATGTTGACTTGCTGTTCCATATGAAGCTGTGTGTTTTCTGCAGTTAAGCATGCATTTTGCTGTTCCGTTGTAAAATATCATCGCACTTCTTGCCTGCAAAATGGATTACTGTGTATATATTTAGAAGAAAAGTGGAACCAATAACAAGATTAAATTTGGAAAAGAGAAAAGGAGGTGGTGAAAATGGGACCAGTAGGGGAAATAGAAAATTCTCTAAATTGTACATAGTGTGTAAATTAGTATTACTATAAGTCTGCAGTCACTTTGAGGTTGCCTATCTCCTGCTAGGAACTTAAATCAGCTTTGAGTTGTATTAAACTGTTAGAATTAGGTCTTGAATGCAGACTGTTAAAGACTTCAAAAAACATTATGCTTACAAGAAGCTTCTGTTCTGGGGAGGCTTGAGACCCCTTTTGTAACTATGGGGAAGAAAGGAGTGCTTTCATTTTAATATGCATTCTGTTTGTAAGTAGTAACAGACCCTATTGATGTAAAACTATAACTGTGATCATGTGGAGAAATCAAATAAATCATTTAAAACTCTTTGTTTCTCATTTTGTGTAATCCAAGAACTTCAACTCTTGAGACTTGTCATGAAGGAAATTCCTTCCAATGGTATCCTGGCCCCGCTAAGTCAATGGGATTTGTGCTATTCACTTCAAAGGGGCCAAGATTTCAGTCTTCATCAAATTAAAGATAAGTTGGTGGAAATGGTACTGTGGAGACTGTGATCCCTTCTCAATAGGTTTTGATTTGTTTGGTGGTGCTGTAAATATACTTAGTTCCAAAGTACAATAAAGAGCAATAAATACAACACCTAGATCTGCAAGCGATCAGAGGTAACACTGAAGAGGCTTTTTGGTGTACTATTTGCCAAAACATTCTAATGTTGAAGAACAGTAACCAGATTTTGGATCTTCTTAAACATGAGCTGTCCAGCATGTTCAACTGATCCCATTATTCTTTTGGCTATCACATTGCTTTAGGAACTCATGTTCAGGTGACTGTCTGCCATTGACTCATAAGTGTTCTAAGTTTTTCCTTCCCAGGGATACAGTCCTTCATTTCCTAAGTTTAACCTACGCTCTTTGGATCGAGCTTTGAGAGTGTTCATTGCTTCTGTGCACCCATTGGCAGGGAACCATCATCATACTTCCGTAAGTGATGTAACTGAATAAGTATTATCCCGTTACTACCTGTATGGGTATTTCTTTGTTGTGTGTCTTAATTTATACCACAGAATGATCACGACACGGGCATATTTGCCACACATGGCCTTCACAATATTTGATGTTGCACTCCTGCAATTACTTTAGATAATAACCTGGGGCATATTCAGTTGTGTTTTTATTTTTGTGCATTTCCTAGATTTCAAGGGGATTATAGTGCGTCTGTAAAGCCTGTTAAAACTTAGCTATCAATTTAAACTAAATATTGCGTTTGCTTGGTTTTTCTATGAATTTCAGGAGATTCTTGAGTTATTTTGTGGGAGTAGTTGACTATGACCTATTGCTGAATGGCTGTAATTTCAGGATGTACATCTTGATCAATGATGTTTTGATAGGTAAGTACCCATTTATCACTAGATACTTCCAGTGTGCCATCCCTCTGAGCTGTGCAACCCATTAGAAGATAACTGATGCCTCACAGAAACATTCTGTTAGTGGAAATAGAAGAATTTGCAGTGATGTTCTTTACTGATACTTCTATTCCTGTTTTAGAAGCTATGATTTTAAGGATTTTGATACATCTACATTTTGAGAAGGCAAAGAGTCTGTCTTCTCTAATTTAAGAGCCTGTAAATGTTGTTATAAATCTGGTTTTCCTGATCCACTTTAAAAGTAGGACCTAAATAATACGTCTAAATGCTGCTGCTTCCTACCTAAACTAAGACTAGGCTGAAAGCATTTATGATCTGGCACTATTGAAGAAAAATAAATAGCCAAAGGAACCTCAGCACCAATTGTGGTTTGTGTGATAGATTTGCACCAGTTGCACCAATGCCAAGTAACTTAATTAAAAAAAATTCAATGTAGGTTAAGCATGTGATAGTCTAATAGCTTACCATTGTTGATGGTTTTTTTTAAATTTTAACATCCTTATTTGTTTGAGATGCTCATCTTAATGGAGTTGCATTCCTTAAGTCTCTGATAAAGTTTGTATGTACATATCTAGTGAAAAATGCCTTCATTTAAGAAGTTCTGTTGCCTTCTTGCTGAGGATAGGCAATCTTACCCTAATATTGAGAAAAAGGTCAATGTTTTCTGTCATAAATTGTAACTGAAAAGCACATATTTTGCAAATCAGAAGTCCAACATTTGAAAGCTTTTCCTAAACTCTGTCCTATGTTTGTGCATTTGAGGTGTTTGTGTGCATGTATCAGTACACTCAATAATTGCATGAATAAATTGTCATGCAACAAGAAGTTACTTCAAGCTTTTCTAGATAGCATCTTTTTAAGAGGGGGTTACTTTCCAGGTATTTTCTGTATTATTTTGGTTGAAATAAAGAAATGCAATATTGAAATGACAGGAAAATGATCTAAAGAACTTCATATGTTTTACTTCTGAAATATGTTTTATCTGTATCTCTCTTCAGGGTTTTGTTGACTTAAAAATCTCATTAATTCTATTTAATTTTTTTTTTCCAGATGGCCTTAATGTTTTCATTCAGGACTTTCATAAAAACAGGTGTAGTAGCATTTTACCATATATTTATTTGGAGTATATATAATAGTTGTGTGATGTTTTATTCATCAGCTACAACCTGTGCACAGGTGAGATTTGGGAGCCCCAATTATTTTTAAATTTCTTGCACAGTATCACAGGCTGTGGTCACACAGAGTCCAGAATGTCTTCCATACACTGTTGCTTATCCCTCAGCTTTTCAGATTGAGCTTGAAACATTAAGCCAATGTCTAGGTTTTTTTCTGCAGTCATTCAAACTGTCACAAGATATCAGAATTATGGTGCTGTTAGAATTGTGTGATAAATCATATTTCAGCATGCATATGTACTGACAAACGTATTTGCGTAAGATGAACAATGTACTTACAGTAACATGCCATAATAAATCTTTACTGATATTATAGCTGCATTATATACACCTTTCTCAAAAGGAAGCATGCTGGATTTTTAACCTACTTACTAGCCTCTTAGTGATTTTTGCTGCTATATTTTATTGATACAAAATTCCTAGAGGAGAACATAGCACAGCTAACTTGATAGAAATAGCTAAAATATACAAATGATGGAAAAATGCTTCATTTTAGGTGTATTTTTTAGTAGACTTTCTTTTTGTTTCCTATTATTTCAAGAATTAAAGCCAAATCCTGTATTACACAGCAAAACTAAATCAACTGCAGGATGAAGCTGGTCATGAATGTTAGGAAATGCTTAATTTAAGATCTCTGCTTGAAGTACTTTCTAAGCTAAATAAGACCTGAATAAAAGTTGAGTGGGTGATGCTGACTTGAAACCGTCACTTTTTTCAACTGGTTAGATATATTATTTTTACCAAGTGTATAAATGCATATTTTAGGGATAAAATGTTATGAAAAAAATCCCCTTTATTTAGCATTTTTGCAATAACTGAGATGTGAAATTAGCATCATGGTTCACAAGACAGCCAGCTCAAACAAATCACACAAGCATACAATTTATTAGCTCCGCTGTAAAATGACATACACAGCTTCAGCTTTCATTTATTTCTTCATATTTAGACATAGCGATTTAAACAGGTATATATAATGAGCAAAGAAAAAATAATCTGTCTTTAATAAGATGAATAGGGTAAATTAATTCCAATGCAAATGAAATGTTATGCATGCATAGTGAAAAATGCTCTCTCTCTACAACTTCTCATTTCTGCTACAAAATAATACATTAGCAAGTGTTTGACAAAGAAATGGGCTTTATTTTTTTGTCTCGGGAAATGGAAAAAGCAAGGACTGTGCAGGTGTTCTGGGTTAGGAGGCTGTTATTCAGCAATGGTATCACAATGAGCCAAAGCTGGAAATGAATTAATTTAATCATTACCATTATGATATTTTCTTAATGAGGACACAGTCTGACTTTCAGACATAGAGTTTCATCACATTTGGATCCAGCTGGACTGGGCATGTGCAGCCTTCCCTTTGTGCATGATCCTTGGGCAGGAACACATCATTTCCTGAAGCTGTACAAACCAGTGGTCCCTCTGCCTCTTGAGGTCCCCGTGCACCAGGTGCAGAGGAGCTGTGGGTCAGGCCAGGGAGCAGGAGATCGAGCGCGGTGCCTTTTGGGAGCATCAGAAAGCAAATGCTGCTCTGGGGGTGAGGGAGGAAAGAAGCAGAGGAGCATGTCTCGTACTGAATGCGTGCTCTTGGCAGGACTGCGCTCATGCAGTGGGGTACAACCCCCGTGAGCATTTTCCTCCTCCATAAGCTCACCATATGCTCTTGACTGATTATTATTTTCATTTTACTGGGTAATAGTCCTTTATATCCATCTCCAACAACAGAGAAGAACATTTTTATTTAATGATTCATCCTATACATTGTCTTTTCCATCTTTCTGGTAATCCCGTGTCTCTGCTTCTGTCTCAGCCCTTACCCCAGGCTTCAAAAATGCCTTTGCTGTAATTAAAAATAAAATTCAAAAAAAACAAAACCAAAACAACAACAACAACAAAACCCCCACAATGGCCATTTTGAAGTTTGAATACTTCTGTTGTGCTTGAAAACTTGAGTTTTGAAGAGCAGCGACAAGAGTAACATTTTGTAGACCAATGAGAAATGTGTACTAAGTATTCTAAGTAGGACTTTAAGCATCCTAGGTGTTTATAGCCCTGAGTTTTCACAGCATTTCAGCAATTTTTAAAAAATTGATTATGTGCTAACTCTTCTGCATGTGTAAATTTTCAAAATAGTTTGCATGTATATTTTATACCTAAAGGTGAAAGAAATCTTGTTTCTACTCTTTCCAATTTTTTTCTGCCACTGCAGCATTCAGATTTCTGGACTGTTGGAATATTTCATGACCCTGCTAACGTACCTGCAAACTGCCAGCATAGCTTCATGCAAAAAAGGTGTCTGTATATTAGCAGTGAATCACAGAGGAGGCAGCTTGAACAATTCCTCTGACTGTGTGGATTTGAAATAACTTGAAGAAAAAGCTGGTGCAAAAGCACTTGCATTTTGGGTCATCTGTTTCCCTTTCCTTATATGAGAGGGGAGAAACAGATGCCTTGTCTGGGGTGAAGCAAATTATTGGACTGAAAAAATATTAATAAAATGTTCCTGAGATCAGGGAGCTCCTTCCTTGCTCTCCAACATCAGAGTATGAAATTTATTTTGGCAAAGAGGCTCTTGACCCATCTCCCTTCTGTATTCACTAATACTGCCAAGATGTGCTTTATGCAGTTACTGCAAGGTCTTTTTATAGCCAGCCTTGTTCTCTCACTTATCACTGTCATTTTTGTGTGATATAAACCCTATACTAGCCAGGCTGGCTTGCTGCTCTTTATCCACAAACGTGGTCGTACAGAATCCCACAGTAACAGGTTGTTTCCTAGATTGAGAGTTTAGGTTATCTCCTTCACAGAGCAAGAATTATATTTGATTTCAATACAATATCTGGCTTATTTTCTCTCACTTGAAAAATTAAAGCTTATTTGGCCATAAAGAAAAATTTATCACCCTTTATTATTTGAAATAAAATACTTTAGAAAATAAAATACTTAAAAACATAAGATAATTTAGTGCTTCCTTCTAATCTGACATGACAGAGCTAATTGACGATTTGCCTGTAAGTGCCACCTTAAATTGTGAGAAATCCCTTTCACTAACAATATGTATCTGTTTCTTTTTCAGGTACTTCTTATGATAGCCACAGTACAATCATTCTGGATGCACACTAGCTTCCACAAATGTATTTACACAGTGACCGTGTTTAATGTGTTTGAAACACAGATGTTCATTACTTCCACAGCATGTAACCAGGAGCAAAAGTGGAAATACCAGTTCCTGCTCTCACCTTTCCCAAGATTTAATTTGTAAGCCAACTTTTTTTAAAATATTCAGAGACGGGAGAGATGATGCAATAAGCACATCATCACATGCCCACAGGGAAGACAATTATGAATTTCAAGTGCAAAACTTTCCTACCATCTGTCTCATTGAAAAGGAGAAAACAACAATTGCATAAAGGGAGGAGAAGCTACTAAAAGAATTGTATGTATTTTCCTGGAAGTGCTGCAAAGACTGGTGAATATTTTTATAAAGTAATTTAGACCTACAGTGGCACTTTTTCCGTAAGTAAGATATCTGTGTCTCAAGGAGCTAAATGTTATCAGATGTTTATATTACTGAATACCAGTTTTTAAGCAGCTACTGAAAAATATGTTAGGGTAAAAAGGAATGGAAAACTGTAGAGTAATTTCCTGATACTCATTTACCGATCGGTATCTCTTTTGTATTAATTCCTTCTCAAGAAAGCAATTCCGTGTGGAATAGACTGAAATGGACATTACTGTGGCAGTTATGGTTTATCACAAAATGTGAGTTATGAAGAGCTCTCTAACAGCTGAGGGATTAGCTGGTCCAGGAAGGTAGTGAAGAGTGGTCTAACAGTTTCAAACAAAGGTGAAACGATAGGAACACGTGGATGAATAGCTGAGTGGCAGAGACAGCAGAGATGAGTTGTAAATAAACAGGGGGAAAGAAAAAGGTTGGGCATGTTGCTGAAGCAGAAGGCAAAAAAGATTTTATTTTTTTTTTAGCAGTATTTTGTGTGGTTCTGTGCAATGCAGTTTGAAGATGTTTACAGGTCAGAATGGTGGAATTAGGTGTTATGGAGAGTTGCAGAGAACTGCAGCTGCCAGGAGTGTGCTTTCAACTGTAGTTACATACAGCATTAGAAAGAGTTGCATGTTGGGACAAAATAAATGGTGTGATACCATTTGTGTCAGTGCAGAAACAAAGAGGATTCTCTATGTGCAAGTGATAGTCTGCTTGTAGTTTCATGCTGTGGATATGCTATCGTCCACTGTGATTTGTTCTGCCATTCTGGAAAAAAAAAAAATCGTGTATTTCATTAGGATATGCTCACAATACCGTTCTCATGCTTAGTGAATGAATGCGCAGGGTGGAGCCGCTGGCTGCTGTTTCAGTTCTTTTGAACTTCCTGATGAGGCATCTTTTTCCTGCTGTTTCCCAACTGCCTAGCCTTGTTTTCGCTGTTTGGATCATTTTCTTCAAGCAGTCTCTTCCTGTGCTCTTTGTTTATCCTTTCTTTAAAGTTGCCAGATCACCTCCATTTGTACTGACCAGAACCAGTCTGACTTGTCGCAGCAGAGGGTGGCCTCAGCTTTAGCACTTGCGTCCCTAGCATATGTAGTCTGGGGAGGATGTCACTGGATCCACACCTCTTCTCCTGACCTCCCGAGGATGTGTTCGCTACCACCACCTCTATCCAGAACTGGGATGTGGCATTGGTGTGGCGTCACCCTCTCTTCTACACTCCACCATCTCACCGCAGGGCCAGACAGGTTCCCTCTCAGTGACATCATGTAGGGAGGCCTTCTGCTCAATTAACCCGATGTGTCATGAGGCTGAGCAGCAGAGCAGGTTTTTTACTCTTACTATCCATACCATCAACCAGCTATAGATATAAGCACCCTATAGAGGCAGTAACATGTTATCACTCCATCCCAAAGACTGCGAACTGCTGGAGCCATCTCGGTGTACCCCACCCCCTTTTTTTTTTTCTCCCGATAGGACTAGACATCACCTCTTGCTCTTCCACCTTCCAAAACTAAAAGAAGTTGGACAACTTTAACCAGAACTGAAGGTGTGGCAATCAGAAGCTCGGGATCAGTTTTGGTAGTCAGTACTCCTGTATTCCTGTAACCATGGAACTATGAAAGTATTACAATCTTACGGAGAAGCAGGGTCCTGCAGGTAGTCTTTCCTATCCATTGCCTTTATCAAAGGGCTAGCAAAGCGGGCTGGCTTTTCTCTCGTAAGTAAGGTACCCATGTTTCATACAAAGACAAGTAGTTGGTACAGATCATCAAAAACTCATCCTTCAAGACACTGCCAAAAAATGAGCACTCAGCAGTTGCATCTTATCCCCAACAACTAGTTATAATTCATGGGATCAAGAACTCCATGAAAAGGAAAACCTTTCTGTTTGAGATGGGTTTGTTTCCTCAGAATTCGGCACGTGTTTGGACACCGTCTGGCTGACTCACCAACCAATGAGTGAAATATTTCTCACCTCCTCCCAGACGTGCAGCATTAAATACTCACCTGAAACCTTTGGCTTTGGTCAGCCTGGTCTCTGTGCACAGGCCTCTGACAGACACCTGTCTGCTTGCGAATGCTTAGGATTTGAGGATCCCCACAATGTGAATACATATATATACACCCACAAAAAACAGTGAGCAAAGCTGCTTGAGCTGGAGATCAGATACATTTTCTTACCTTTTCCCTTCCCCTCACCCTGAGTCCTATCTTATTCCCAAGTTGCCTGAGAGGCAACCGAAATGGCAATTTATTTGGACTACATGATTAAAGGATTTACATTTTATAAGTCGTAAGTAAAGTAAGCAAATAAGTAAGCACAGTAAATCAGTTCATTAGGCATGTGTTTACCTTTAGTACTTGTTCTTTTGTTAAATGCCGTTTTGTTAAATCCCTAGCATTCTTAAAGTGTCTTTGCAGAACAAAACGAGGGCAGCTGAGGAATGAAGGGCAGCAGGACATGGTGATCCTTAGAATGAGTAAAGACAGCCTTTAAAGAACTTGAAAGAAATATTTCAAACGAATTAATTCTACCCTTGTGTAAATGAAGTTTAGTATTCATACAGTATGTACGTGTCAGTGAGCACTCTCACCCACCTGCAGGTGAGAACAGTAGGTACTGTGTGGTGATGCAACAAACTTGACTAGTGACCTCTTGCACAGAACTGGAGCGGGGGTATTTCCCAACCAGATTTCAGTGTGTAGGTAACCAACTCCGTAATCTGGCCTTGGTTTTGCCACTTGTTTTTTTTAATAAAAGAAAAACTGCTGTCAGAGGCATGGCAGATGAAAGCAAAGGAGAAATACAAATCTGAACATCCTCAGTGCAGCGCAGTGTTCACCTCCCGCCACAGTCGTGGTGTTTTGTCTCTGGCGCTCAGCTGTCTGTGGAAATGGCCCCGCAAGCGAAGGGCAGTTCAGGTGGGGGCTGTCAGCTTCTGACATAATCCTCCTCCCAACTCCAGAGACACGCAGATTAGGAGGAGTTAGGTTTTGATGGCGATTTTGTGGTGATTTCCATCAACTGGGGGTGCCGTTCAGCACACCCACCGAATCTAACGGGGGGGTGCAGCGACCCCCCCTTGCCTCTGGCAGGGGTCCTGCTCCCCCTCCGGGCCTGCGCCCATGCTGCGGCGTTGGTTCAGGAAGGCGACTCCAGGACACCCTGCGTGCGCCAGAAACACTTTCTCTGTCGGGCTCGACAGCGTTTTCCGTGGCTACCGTGAGGTGAGCGCTCGGCCCAAGGCCGGCGGAGGACGCGGACGCCCTCAGCCTCCCGCGCTCAGCGTCACGCGGCCCGGCCGCACCGCCCGCCGGCGGCAGGGCAGCCGCGGCCCCGCGGGGCAGGACGGGAAGAGGCGCGCCGGCGTCACGCGGTCACGTGCCCCGGCGCCGCCGTCAGCGCGGCGGGCGGGCGAGATGGCGGCCATGAGCGGGCTCTGGCTGCGCGCCCTGCGCGCCGCTCGGCCGGTCCCCGCCACCCTCCCCGCCGTCCGCCGCCTGCGCACCGCCGCGCCGCGCCCCGCCTTCGCCAAGGAGCTCTTCCTGGGGGCGCTGCGGAAGGTGAGTGGGGGGCCCGGCTGGCGCTCCCGCGGCCGGCGGCGCCTCAGGGGCGGGCGCGGGCCGGGGCGGCGGTGCCCGTGTCGCCGCCGTCGGCTGCCTGTTCCCCCCCAGACAAGGGCGCCGTGGGCGGCTGCGGGCGCCGCCGTAGAGGGGAGCGCGGGGAGCGGAGACCTGGGCCCCTTCCTCGCCAGCAGCCGAGCGCGGAGCCCGCCTTCGGCCTCGCCCCCGCTGCCCGTCACCGGCTGCAGCGAAGGGAGAGGATGGGGCGTCGCGGTTATTACTTACTACAGGGATGAAACATATAGAGGAAAATCATGTCACGTCTAAGGGTTTATATCTTAGGGACTGTATGTATTTAGTAGCAGTCTAGGGTTCATTCACAGTTTTAGCAGCACTTAATGATTAACTAATCATTAACTAACTTTAGCAGCACTTAATCATTAATACTTACAAAGTAAGTGTTAGTAGAGTCTAGTACAATCACAACTTAATTACAGATTATGCTTACGATTAGTTCAAACACACACAGAGACAGAAATATATGTATAAACGTACAACAGGTACCTGTTATAAATTCCCTGGGAGTTCGGTGAAGAAATATTCATGTAAAATGTCTCAGCATTTCTCAGCGGGCGAGGGTTGAGCCTCGAGAAGTGAAGAGTTTCAGCCCAGGTCCCGTCGGACAATGGGCCTCCGAATATTGCAGACCCGAGAGGTCGCAAACTCAGGCGCATCCCACTCAGAGGGAGATGCTGGGCGCAGCCGGCTGCGGTCCCGGAGAGCTCAAAGGGTCTCACTTAGGACCACCGTTCATAGGTTTGCACGGTGATTGGCTTTAGTCATCCATAAATCTCCATCCTGGCCACAGTCCCAGGTGGTAGTTACTAAAAATTCTCAAGGTTTCAGTGTTGTTCTACTTGAGCTACGACTCAGATGATGACACCTGGGCCTGGCAGTAGGAGTACGTTCGCAGCCTCAGCTATGCAGAGTTTCTGATAACGGTCAAGGAGCGCTCAGCCGCCAGACTCAGTACGCCAGGGCCGAGGTGCACACAATTCCAGTACCAGCTGCTGCTCCCTGCTGCAGGCCGGGCCTGTTCGCTCTCGGGTGTTTCAGTTGACCTCTCAGCTGAATCTGGGTTAAATCGATCTGTTTGTACTTGCACACACAAAATGCAAGATGTAATTCTAAATGCTCAAGAACAACCAGCATCTGAAGGATTAGTTTAAACCACAGTCACCTGTTCTTGCAAGCCTAGCAAATTCCCTACAGAAACACAAGTGTTTGGGCATTCAACAACTGCATTCCACAAAAGTTATGTCAGTTTGTCCTCTGTTTACTTACAGCAACAAGACTTTATATAAACTTTTGCTTATGATTTTTTTATGGGAAAGATTGAAGTTCTTGTGTCTTGAGATGCCACTGGACAAAGAAGTTACACATTTGAGATACAACACTATTAAAACGGTACTTGTTAATTAAAAGTTTGGCGTATGCATTTGTCAGAGACTACAGGGTTAAATAAATTGAAAGAAGGAATAACTCAAATCCACTGAAATGAGTTGAACAATAAAGTCTCCCAAAACAGACCTTGTCAAGTAGCAGTCTGACAGTTAGCAGTCAGACTCCATCACGTTAAACCCCTGTTCATATATGCCTTTTTTTTCCTCTCAAATTTCAATAAAACAGTTTTCTGAAAAACTATAGCATTTACTAGATCCTGAATTTTTGGAGCTGACATGATTTTTCAGACTATCATCAGCAGTTTTGTTTGGGCAGAGGCAGACTCTTCTAGTTAAAATGAGAACGATGATAAAAATTAGAAGCACACTTCTCATGTCTTTCAATGCTTGTGTTAGTTGCTTGGATTTTTTTATTTATTCAAGCCTGTCAGGTCATACGGCTTCCAGTTTATGACCAAAATACCAGGGTGTGGATAAGGAGCAGTATGGAACTCACTAACCTTTGTACTTGTGACATTAAACAGGTGGAATGCGCTGTGTGTTTCCAAGGGACAGTGTTTCTGTGCTGAGCTTCGAAAACATTATAACAGTAAATTGATTCTGATACAAATTAAAATTAACTAATTTTTTTTAATCCCAAAATGGGATTACATTGACAAAATTCATGGTTGATGAAGGATTTTTGCGTCTTCATAGTTCTTAAAATCTCTTTATTTCTCCCTAACGTTTCTGTTTTTCAGGTAACACCTTCTGATTTGTTTTTGGTACGTAGTAAAGTTGAGTCCTGTGGATTTCATCAGATAAGGCTGTTTCTGTTTCTGAACATTTTCCACAATTCTTAATTTTCACGGTTTTTTAGAGTCTAGTATTTGTTCTTTAATTCTTATTTTAGTTGAATGATTCATGTTTTTTTAAAAAAAAGAAATAAAAATTTGCCTCTTATTTTAGGAAGAAGTTTTCCCTTATCCAGAAATTAGCAATGAAGAACTACAGGAGATCAATCAGTTTGTAGGACCTGTAGAAAAATTCTTCAGTGAAGAAGGTATAGTTATTAGTTTCTTATTCATGCAAGTGATTTAGTGATTACAAAATGATTTAATTATAGCAGTTGAATAAGATTATTATACTTAAAATATTTAAGTTATTTTATGCATTTATTGATAGTCATACAGTGCTGCTGGTTCTATAGTTATGTTCATTTATGACTTTTTTATATGAGTATTTGGATGCTGATGAGAAGACATAAATCTTCAAAACAGAAAAAAATAAATAAGAAAAAGCAGGAAGTAAAAGAATTCTGGGGTAGAGGTAGGTTTTGAAATTGTTCTTAGGTTGGTTAAATAGTGCTATTTACCACTTTGTATATTGTGATTTTTTTCTGAAACTTTTTAACTGTCCTACTGTACTAAAACTGCTTTTAGCAAAATTCAACAGATATTCATAAATGATGACTCATTGAGAAGCTATGAAAAATCAAAAGCATTTATGTTTTTTTCAGCATTAGAGTAGTGATTCTATTTGGGAAAAGTCATATTAGCCATATGCATTCCAGACAGGGTTGCAGGGTGTTTCTTCTATTACTGGTGCAATAGATAAGCCAATTCTAGAACAATTGTAGAAAATTGGTTTTTACAGACCGCAGTTTCTGAGACAGTTAAACGGTATGGTCTCAGATTTCCCACTGACAAAGATACTAGGTCTAGGTTGCCCGACACCGCAGGAGTTTGAAGAAGCATGTGATTGTCACGGATCACAATTGTGAGATCCAGGTAATTTTAACGATAAAAATGTAACGTTGCTCACTGACAGTGAATAAAGAATTTATGCAGATTACATTTTTTAATTCTTTGCTCTGTTGGGGAACATCATTTATTGAGTAAAAAGCTGATAGTTAAGGGAGGAATAAAAATGTCAAATTACAGTGTCTTAACTGAAGGTGGAAATTGCTCATCTTTGTTTGAATTCACAACTATTTCTGTTTAGTTATTCAGGGTAACTTATGGGTGTGGTAAAAATAGGTTAGGAGAGCAGCCTTTAAACAGTTAGAAACTTAATATGATTGGCACTGGGTAAGGAAGTTCATCTTACCAGCGTCATTATGAAGCTTGACAATGTCCAGACACCACAGATAGGTCTGTATGGGCATAATGGAGGAAGAGGTAAAACAACACCTTCCTCTCCCCAGAACAGCTGATGGCACACCACAAATATGTGTCTGATACTATGTAGCTAAAAAATTAGTGTGGGGAACAAAAAGTCTTTTTTAAAATGAATTTTCTTTCTGAATAGCTTCTCTTAGAAGAGCATCAGAATGTTTAGTTGCCTCCCCCTATTATGTTTCGTACAGAAGTACAGCGTCATTTAACTGGGGTGAATGTGAGGTTTCTTTAGGAAAGCTCCGTTGCTTTTGCAGAGTTGCTTCTTTTTGTGTACTTTTTGGAAAGACACAAAAGGCTTGTGTTCCTTTTGCTGCAGCTTACAGCCTTCCTGAGCTGCTTAATACGATTCTTGTGTATTTTCACTTTCACAGTACAGAACAGCTCTTTTAATCCCCCAAGGATTTGAATAACTTACAAGAACAAGATTTTTGTAATTAACTTATTTATGTCCTTTTTTTTTTTTAAATCATGACCTTCACATAGTTCAGATAGAAAACCCTGGAAATACTTCGCTTATTCCAGTCATGGAATCCGCTGACATGCACATGCACAACCTGTACATGTAGAAATGTTTGAGAAAACAAAAACCAGGTTTTTCCCACTTCCAAGTCCTTTTCCTGTATATGTCGTGACTTTACAGCCATAATCAGTATTCTTGGGACCTTCCAGTTGGTTCTGTATTTTGACTTTGGTGGCGTAATAGGGTGGGCTACTTAAGTGAAGCGTTGTTCTCCAGAAACAGAATTGGGACTTCCCACTGCAATGTTTAGGACTTGTCTTGCGTGATTGTCATCAGAAGGCTAAAAACCATCATTTTTCCCTTTGCGGGGAGGAGGACGGGCTGGGGTGGCAGGCTGCGGCAAACAGCCCCCAGCCAACCCAGTGTCTTACAGGAGCCAGTTCAGGGTTTGAGACTTTTCCAGCCACGAGGGGAGGAGGGCAGGCGGGACAGTCAGGAAGATCAGGCTGAAGCTAGGAAGAGTAATTCTTGTGAAGTCAGGGCTGAGAAGTATGTCTGTATCTGGTACAACAAGCACTGTGTCTTTTCTAAAGATGCTTCAGAAGACTAGAGGAAAATGACAGCAGGGAGGGATGCCCCTTTTTCTGTAAGTTATTTCAGTTCTTCAGGTCTGGGCTCTCAGACTGATAGTCAGGTTAGAGATCATAGTGCTGCTAACTCATAGAACACAGTGACCTTGGCTCTGATTTGAGAACACTGCAGTCTCAGAGATTTTTTCTGCACTAAGAAACAGTTTTAAATTATAAAACCTTCTGTATTTGTAGTGGACTCTAAGAAGATTGATCAAGATGCAAAAATCCCACCTGAAACTTTAAAAGGACTGAAGGACTTGGGTCTCTTTGGCATGCAGATTCCAGAGGAATATGGTGAGTAAGCCATCACAAATGAATAACCCAGTAGTCTATGTTAAATAATGCATTTTTGGGTCTTGCAAAATGTGTCTGTACTATTCCGTATGTAGTCATTTGACTTGGATGTCTAAATTAGGAGCTGAGGCTTCCTCCCTAGTTACTAAAGAGATGTGGGCACCAAGAATGTCTGTTGGCTATGTAGGGAGCTCTGCATACTCCCACCTTGGGTGCCTAAGTTCGATGACTAATTTTAGACGGTGTAAATTCCTCTTGGCATAGCGTTTTCCTTTTTGTTCTTTTTTTGGATGCAGTAGAGTATCCTGACATTCTGTGGGACTTGCAGTTCTTGCTGGTGGTTCCTAAAATAATACTGGGTCCAAACTGCAGTGTCTCGTGGAACTGATCTATCAAAGCTGTCACCTGTCACTAGCAGATAGGAATGTGTTTGACCATATAGAAGTGTAAAAGTATAATGTCTATTTATTAGAAATATAGCTCTGGTATAAAATCTTCCCTATGTAATATTGAACAAAAAGTTTATGTTTTAAAGGACATTATAGTGCCTATTGAGATCAGAGACATTAGTTCCTCAGTGGATTAACCCTTAAACTTGCAAAGGAATTTTCAAGAAAATGTTGATCTTATGCATAAAATAAAAATTGTGATTGAAACTTAATATTTTACATGAAATTTATAAAGAAAAGAGGTCATTGCATTGTCTGTTTCCTATTATAAAAGGACACTTTAAAGAGTACAACTCAGAGCAAGACAAAACTGTGTTTGACCATTTGCAGAAGATAGTTTCAGTGGGGAAGATACCTAATTTTTGAAGAGAATAGTGTGGAACAATATTTTTTTTTTTCAGTGATTACAATAGTGCTATATAAAGCTGGAGACATACCACAGTATTTACTTGGTGTTAAATACCCTATTTTTGTAGCGTTTTTTGTTACACCTTTTTTGTTTATTGTATTAGGCAACATAACTGGTGTTGCTGTGCTGCACTGATTTCAGTTCTTTAAATGAAGTGTTTATGTACAAATTCATTAAAGTATGTCGGACGGCTTACATGTACTGTAACATGATGTGATCTCTGTTGATTAATTAATTGTTAATTAATGCTTTTGAAATGCATTAGAAATGGTATTAAATGTTTTTCATGGCTATTCAGAACTAGGCAGGGTGATGCGAGGGTAAGATGGAAAAGAGGTTTGCAAGCTCTTTCTCTTTGCAAGTTTTTCTCTTAAGGATAGTGTCTGGGGAGGAGAAAGATCTGGATGGAGCACCTTAACCCAGATGGGGAGAGAGAGGTATTTAGGAGTTAAGAAATATGTTGGAAGAAGACAGGAGGTTAGTGTCCACTGAAAGGAGGTGTTGGAAGCAGAAAACCAAGGACAGAACTTGGAGCAGAGCATTAGGACGCATCATGACATTGGAAGTGTAACTTACTATTGATTAACTAGAAATAAGTTTCCCACTCTGTTACTTTTTTAAAGAGTCTGAAAAGCAATGTATTTGACTTAGAAATCATGCTTTCATTTACTAAAATGTTATTGTTGTTTTGATCTTGTATTGCTTTGAAGCTTGTGAAATAATACTCTTTCAGCTTCCAGTTTGTAAAAGGTTGCAATCCATCCAGCATACGTGTAGAAAATCCTAGTCCTGTTGTCTTGTAAACATGTACGCTGGATAAAAAACAAGATGCAAAGCAACCATCTTACTATAAGCAAGCTACTTTTTTCTGCACCATGAATAATATGCTTTTAAGGAGGTTATTTCCCATTTTCTGCAGTTTAAACCTGCTGTATTTTTGTTGGTGGTGCTTGTCATATTTTAAAACTCTTCAGTCACACATGTTCAGTGCTTCGTTCATTGCATGGTATTTTTCATAATGGTTTGTAATAGTGGCATATTTCCCAGAAGCATTAAAACACAGAACGTTAATGGGAAAAATGAAGTGCTGTAAATCATGGAATAATGGCTCTCTAACATGGGCATTACTGGAATTACATCAGTAATCGCCAAGCTGAATCTTGAACCCAGTCCCTCCTACAAAGGGGAAGAGAAGTAAGAGTGTGTATAGCTAGGAGTGGGAGTTTTAATTCATGTGAGCGTGCTCTGAAGGAGAAGGGTGTAAGAGGCAGTGATGTGAATTAATGGTATCGGGGAGACTTGTTCTTGCATTTATTCAGTATAGATAAAATAGTAGGAGTATTGAGACATCTGCTGAAATAAGGTGTTCATTATCCTGACTTACACCACTGTCCTAAGTAGAAAATTATTAACCTGGACAAAAGATTATCTTGATTAGATAAAGTTGTTTATTCAGCAGTAATACATAAAATACTCTTAAATTACGGAGAGCGGGACTTCTAGTCCTGACGACATAAAATTCTTGAACATTAGACTCATACAGATGCAGCTTTGATTTATCCTACTTCTGTTCTTTTCAGGCTCCTTAAAAGTAGTCTCTGTATTTGCATCAGCAGATCACAACATTCCTCCAAAAAGGATGTGCTAGTGTCAAGTTTGTTTCTTGATATATTCACAGTTTTTTATTAAAGACGTTTTTGAAGTGTTGTATTTTACCCTCCTGTAGTACCAGTTTGGAAGAAGGATTGGGAAACTATTTTGTGTCGGTTTTGTTGTCTAGGTCGCTTTCTGCCCGGTTTGGGGTGGAGCTGGGGGCAGCCTGGCTGTCTTTGCACCAGCCCGGCCCTCTCCTGGGGCTTGCCGAGCACTGCTCCCTCCGCTGCTGGGGCTGCAGCCCGTCGGCTGCAAGCTGCGGATGGGTTCGTGGGCTTTGAAACGTAGCGTGGAAGTGTCACCAAAAAACTCATTTTATCCTGTAAGCACAGAAATTCAGACTAGAGCAGTTTTTACACCGAATCTTTTACCATTTTGACATACAGAGTGTTTTAAACAAGCTCGTTTTCTACCATTTGATGGATTACGCTGTATTTGCTGTGTGTGCATGCATGCTTGAACACAAACACATGTGCTTTCTGAATAGAACTAAATTCTGCACAACTCATGCTTACTAAAAAAGTTACTGTTTTCAAAATGCATTCTTTTGGCACAACTGCAGCAAATGTGGTACTTATTTGTGGACATACTGTATCCAGTCTATACTAAGACGCTCCTCAGTTAAGTGTTACATTCTTGATGTTTCTGTACTTGAAAGGGATTTTTTTGGGGGAAGGGGCCAGTTAAATTGTAAGGTATCTACTTAGACTAAAACGTAGTGTTTGTTCCAGGTGGTCTTGGTCTATCAAATACCATGTATGCACGTTTGGGAGAAATCACTTCTTTAGATGGATCTATCGCAGTGACTCTGGCAGCTCATCAAGCCATTGGGCTTAAGGTAATGCTGCTCTTTTGTGTCAAGTAGTTCTACACAACTTGCATTAGAAAAGGTGAGGTGAAGTCTGTTTAAACGTGGAGTGTGAGTGTAACAAATAAGAATTACTGGTGAAGCATAAATCAGGTGGAACCTTCTGACGTCAGGTTGGTGGTTCGTGTTCCCAGCACCCACTGGTGCTGCCAGTGGCTCAGAGTAAGACTTTCATGCAGCATAAAGATTGAATATGAAGTACACAAGAAAATTATTAGTCCAGGAAACACTGAAATAATAATTCTTAGAAAAAAATACCTTAAATGATCCCAAGTTTTTTAAGTTGAGCAAACTTGATAAAAGTAGTTAGAATAAATACTGAAATAAATAAAATATCCGGGGGGCTAAAATTATGGGGAGGTAGGACAGCTGTGCAGAGAATTCAGAAGGATGCAGCTTTTTCTAGCTGAATGAGGCTGCATACTGGGGGAGCTTAGAGAAGAAAACTTTCCAAGATCAATGTGCTATAGCAAGCATGTGAATTTTAAACTCGTTTTCTGAATAATATAGCCCTAGGTATCTACCTTTTAGTGCATTTTATGGTGGATGGATGGTAGTAGTCTGAAGCTTGAAATAGGAGTAAGTTCATTATAATAAAAAATTCTTCATGGAATCGAGCAGACAATGATAATTAAAAATAAGTATTTATTCCTCACCTTACTTAAACTTTCACCATCTGTAGAGCAGGGTTAGTGAGCTGAGCTGATTTGTAAAGCAGTCTAATGAGAAATGTAGTGTAAGACACAACTACTGTCACTCTCCTGCTGTGGCCAGTTTGGGTCCGTTGGGGTTAATCATAATTTTGTTGAGTAACTGTGTCTTAGCTATTTAACCACTGATTATTTAGCTTTATCATGTATTTTTGTATTTTGTTTGTCCTTCGTAAGAAGCCTGCTGTAAAAAAATAAATACAACAGAGAGAATTAAAATAAGTGCACTCTTACAAAAAGTTGTTGAATGCCTATGTAATCGAATAATTTGGAATAATTTGTGTTCTGTTCTCTGATTAGCAGCTTTGAAAATTGCTGCTTTTTGAATTATTAAAATAAAATTATAGTGATAGTAATGAAGGTATGACAAATTATAAAGGAAGGACTATCTCAGTGCCTTTCAGAGCAACAATTAAGTCTTCACTTAAGCGTAAATACAGTGAAACCTACCCTAGAAGGCAGTCTTAACAATGAGCCATTTCCTATGGGCATTTGAACAACTGTGTGATTATAACTGATGTATTTTAATGTCTGATAAATAATAGTGTCCATTGTTTATTAAACTGTCTCTTGTTATGCCATAGAATTTGCAAATTAAGCTTCCTGAACTTGGCAAAGCTTGTCAGCTTCATTTCTTTTTACACAGGTAGATGCTGAAAAGTTTCCTGTTAATTCTTTATTTAGGGCATCCTCATTGCTGGCACTGATGAACAGAAAGCAAAGTACCTGCCTAGACTGGCATCTGGGGAGCACATTGCAGCTTTTTGTCTCACTGAACCTGGAAGGTACTGGTTTTGTAATCATAAAGGCTTCAGAAAGCACCAAAACACCAAAATGATTTTTTTATTATTATTTTCATCTTCGTTACAGTGGTTGTTTGGTTAATATATTAAATTTTTATTATTTGGTGCCTATGGCTTCAGCATATGGATCAATTTTTAATTTGTTTTATAAAAAAAGGTACACTTCAAATCATGTAATTCATCTTTCCGCAATGTGCTGCTTATGACAGTTTCCATGAAATCACTAACGGTTGTTGTTCCCCTCTCAGGAATTCATCCACTTAATTTCTGGCATTACTGAATATGACTTGAAAGGATACTTTGTGCTATGTTAGAAATAATGTGCTGTGACTGTTCTAGGATGCTTCCAGTTCTTTTGCAAAGTTATAAAAGCCTGGATTGAAGGAGCTACCAAAAATAAGGAGGAAATTTTGGTCTTTCCTTAGAGTTCAGAAAAGGCATCTTTGTAGCAGCAACTTCATTTCAAAGATAAAGTTATATTTATTACGTTTATTCATTGACTGTTGCTAATGTTGCAAATTCTGTTAACGCAGAAGAGATGCAGTTTTCTTAAAAACATGTAGGCAGATGGTTTACTACGTGATTGCAAAGGAAACTGATTGAAGGACTGAGACCGGTTGAATGTTTGAAGTTGAATCTTGCTTATCCGAACAAAACTATAGTTTGAAACTGTCTTTTTGGAATTCTTGTCTGCTAGAATGACTTGCAATGAGCATTTGATTTATTTGCTGATTTCCTTGTTGCTGTGCTGTAGATACCTCCCAGCCATCAGTGATGGTTTTTATTCAAGAGTCCTAAGCCAGTTTTTGACCCTCTAAAAGCTATCCCACTTGCAGGTAAAATTTAAACTAGCACAGATATTTTAACAAAGTGATCCATGGAAGGGACTCGGAAGTAAAACACAGGGAAAAAAACAAGGGCTAACAGTGTTGTGAAATTCTTCTAACATCTTTATTTAGCCCAGTATTATTTAAAAAGTTAGCTAGTCTTAGTAACTTCAACTTCAGTCTTCTTGGAGGCTTTAGTTCTGGGGCACAGAAGCAATCATTTTTAAAACTGAATTTTAGAAATCTAACCCTATTAAAATACCAGCTGAGATCTGGCTGTTCCGAGAACTTAAGAACAGTCTTCAGCTGAAAGCCCAAAGTCAGCCATTGTGGCATTTTAATTTGTGGAAGAGGAAACTTCTTTCAAGGGGGCAATTATGTGCTTCGTGTTACATTATGTAATAAGGTGGTGATCTGTGAACTTGTAATCACAGAACGTAAGCTTTTGATTGCTTTGTTGTAATTCACCTGCTGATTTTGCTCCTGTAGAAGGTATTTGATGTGCCCAAGTGCTCACTGATGGAGAGTGTCACGTATTTATTTTTCATTTCTTTGGAGCCTTTTTTCACTTAGGATATAAAAGCAGGGAATGAATTTTTGAGGAACAACTTAAACGTTTTAAACTTGACATGTATGTTCACGTAGCTCAACGTGGAGCTCAAAAAAACTGCTTACGTGGCATTCTGAACATTCTGGTCAGGTTATAAGATTGATAATGTACGTGTTAACCAGCAGAAATGTCCCCTCAGGTAACTGAAGTAGAAGTAGATTTCTTTAGACTTGTTGAATCTAGTAAGTTTCCGTGTTAGTTAAGAATTAAAATGTATATGCTACTATTTAATGCAACTGTAAACATTCCTTTTTAAAGGATGGGAAGAGGAAAAAAGATGTAGTTTTGTTTTTTAAAGTGTGTTTATTTCTTTAAACATTAGTAACTTGTTTGGCTTTTAGCGGAAGTGATGCTGCGTCCATCCAGACAAGAGCAACCCTCAGTGAAGATGGGAAACACTTCTTATTAAATGGCTCCAAGGTATCCACTCACGGACTGGAAATATGACAGGTTTTTGTTACAAGTTCATAGAAAGCATACTTGTCTTTTGCAGCATTGCGGTCAGTTCGTTTTGCTAAGTGAGAGACTAGCTTGGCAGCTGCATCAGAATTTTGAGGTTTCCAAGCCAGTGAAGAATGACCATGTCAGAAAGACAACACATGTTGTTTTAGGGCCAAAGAGAACAGGAAAGCGCACTGTTCAGGGAACAACCTTCACTAAGCTCTTGGTAAAAAAGATAGGAGAAGCCACTCTGAAGTTCCCTCTCTGTATCGCCAGCTCACGGTGTTCAGCTTCAGGGAGGCTTAGTTAGTTCGCCCCCTCTGTGACAGCATAGGCAAAAAGAAACCTAAAACCATGTTTTCCTCTCTCTTCATTCTTCATGCCAGATTTTGTAGGCATTTTTGAAAGAAAACTTGACAGTGAATTGGAAGTAGGGCTGCTTGGAACTTTTCTGCTAAAAGAAACAATGGCAGAATACAGTCTCGGAAGAAATGTAGAGATGTGCGGGATTCAGCAATATTTGCAGACTTGATCTGGAGTTGCTGATCTATTTGTCTGTGATGTCGAGAGACCCAGCCTGTGGGAGAGGCCGTGCCTATGTGGCCTGATTCAGAGAATTTCTTAGCAAAGTTGAAATCATTTTGGGCAAAGTGGGTCTACAGTCTGTATTACCCTTGTATCCCTCACGTGCCAAAAGCAGCGGGATATACAAGCTTTTGTGAAAATGCATCATGGATTTTAATTTAAATCAAATCTATATGACAATCTGTTTTTTATAGTTGCTCTAAACTTACCATTATGTGGTCAACTTTCCTTGTTGAAATATGTTCACAAGAGGCAAAACTAGTAGCCAAACACTCATAAGAATTCTGAGGGAAGAAGCAGCGATTTTTCACCACTCTATGCGTTGCTGGTCTATTATGGAACAGGGACAGTGCTCACAAAATCAGAACAAACATATTTCTTACACATCTTTCCTCTCTCAAAACAGGTTTGGATATCAAACGGTGGCCTTGCCAATATTTTCACAGTATTTGCTAGGACAGAGGTTGTTGATAAAGATGGAAAACTAAAAGACAAAATTACTGCTTTCATCGTAGAGCGGGATTTTGGTGGAGTCACCCATGGGAAACCTGAGGATAAGTTAGGCATTCGAGGATCCAATAGTAAGAATCACTTAAAATTGTTAACAGAAATTGTTTTAATATTTTAATGTTTTGTTTAGATCATCTGAATTCAGAGGCTAATCAGTATCTATTCCATGTAACAGTGTAAGTTTCATGTTTCTTTATCTAGCTTTTCCTGTGAGTCCTTCCTAATGCAGGGTCTGAAATAAGATATCCGTATTGTCTAATTCTTTTCTGCACATGTGAAGCTTCCCCAGCTATGCAGTGAAAGAAATTACTTGGAAGATTCGATAACCAAGTAGCTTTAATCTAGACCTAAGTTTTCGTAGGCACTTCTTAAGCTTACTGATGATTATAGTTTTTCACCATCTATCATTTGGACTTGACTGCTGTATCAGTTCCTCAAAATAGAGACAAAACTAAAGTTCTCTGTTCATACAATGTACATTAATTATATTTTGAGTATTTTACATCAGTAATTGATGTCAACTACAGTCTTTTCCCAAATGCTAACTTATTTGGGAAAGCATATGTAATTCTGTCATAAACAGTGCATTCGGAAAACTTTACTTCTTGTTACAAAAGGAGTCAATTATGTTCCTGAATGTCTTTTAAATATTTCTACATAATAATTCAACAGCTATAAACTCTGTGTTTCAGCTTGTGAAGTACATTTTGAAAACACAAAAGTGCCTATAGAGAATGTGATTGGAGAAGTAGGAGGGGGATTTAAGGTAAGCAGTAAAAAATAACTACTGATGATTTTTAAAAGCCTGAAGGAGACTTTTGTGGGGTTTTTTTTCCCGTACTGAGGTTTCGTTATTGGTAATAGTGAACATTGCCAAACTGGAAAATACTGGAGGACAGACTTCTCCGTTTACCTTATGTGCTTTGTATTAATTGGTTTCACTGGCACAGTGCAGGAACGTGCCATAATCTCAGATTTGTATGTATTTCTCCTCAATACAGTTACAGAGCTGGTTCCACTATTTGTTTGGCTTTTTAATGTTTTTCATGGTATACTGTTCTCTTCAGAAAGGGAGCAACTTTTTCAACAGAACTTCTGAACTGAATCAGGGAAATGTCTTCTGCTGTTTTGTACAGCCAGAATTGTGGACAATATAGAAAGGGAGGGAAATGAGTGTAACAAGAAGTGGTTTGAGGAGAGTCCAGATCCTGTCCAAGGTCCCGTGGTTGTCAGAGGGTTTTCCAGGGTTAGATTATTGCACAAGAAGGTAATGGGAGGAGTACACTGAAGGCTGCCTCTGGCATCGGCTTCTCATTGCACCGGAGGAGTGTGACACCCGTAGAGATAACGCTGGTCACTTTGCTGTTGTAACCTTCCTCGGAGAGTGACGGGTGGATTTGCAAAACTGTTCTCAGTGGTCCTTCTCGGTTTTCTTACTCCTTCTGCAGCAGGCAAGTCCAGACCTAAATGCTAAATGAAATACTTTTCTTTAATGTAGTAAAGATATTAAAAGAAGATTTTTACGGTTTCTTCTTCAGATAATTATCACAAATTAAAATGTAGGAACAATGACTTCTGGCTAAATTTCTTAACAGTCTTTGAACTGAATCACCCATGTTTCTCTTGTTAAGAAACAAAATACTAGATTGCAAAATCCATGTTTGTACATTATTGATCTGTATTTCATTTCTACACCTTTCATTCTTGTTCCCTTTTCCTGTATGTTGCTGAAAGGTATCCGAAGCAGGAAAGCATCCATCGCAGGTCAGCTGCAGAGATTTTTATATTTGGCTGTTGTGTACACACATTAAACAATATTCTGGTTTTCTTCTTCGTCTGATAAACTTCAGCAGCGCTGTCTAGTTTGAATGTTGTTTGTCTGCTTGCAGATAAATACATTTTTACCTGCATTTCACCTTAATGTAGTTTGAATAGAGGATTACTTCCAGGTCACTGGATGATCAGTATCTGAAAACTATTTCAAATATGAAATTGGATGTGGTAGGTCACCTTAAAAGCCTAGTTTTGAAGCGTGATTGCTGGGATGCTGAATGCTGTGCTGACCAATATGAGGGCCGGTGTCACAGGACAGGCGGTGTATTCCAGGGACGAATGAAATCCAGGAAAGCACTAAAGCGTGAAGCAAGATAGCAGTAACCATCGTGGCCTAAGGAGAAGTTTCGTGGCAACATTGCCTAAAAACCATTCATTTTCTTCACAGGTTGCCATGAATATCCTGAACAGCGGAAGATTTAGCATGGGCAGTGCCTCTGCTGGAATGATTAAAAAATTGATAGGTGGGTGAATTAGGTGTTACGGATTGCTGGATGTCATGCAAAAAAAACCCTGATCTGCAGAAGGTATATAATGCAGTTAAATCAAAATAGTAACACGAGTCTTGATCATAACAACATCGCTATATTGTCAGTCATAACATGCTTTGACTTCCATAAAACGGTAAAATATTTTTTATTTAATTTTTTATTAAAAGCCTGTAAAACACTGAAGTGTTTTCAGTTCATACAGTGGAAAGTTATTGCCTCTGTGGAATTTTTCTGAGGTAAAATATTCTTACTGAGACAATAACCTATATACTGTTGCTTTTAGAAGGTATAATCTCCCTTAAAACTTCCAGCTTCAATAACCGGCTCAGGGCTCACAGACAGTAACAACTAATAAAATTGGTTTCTACCAATAGTTACCCAAAATAGTAACAGAAACCCCTCTAAAGTAGCCAATTAGCACTAAAAAGTGCCTTCTCTAAGAGCACAGGTTCACAGCTCAGATTCTGGTCCATGAGCCTTTGGCACGCTGTTCCCAGAGTGGATCCGCACCGTCATTCTGAGGGTGTTTCTCACAAGCTGCTGCTTCCGAAGCAGCGAGGGCTGGCGCTGTAGGTTGCAGTGTCAGGGCCGGTCAGTAGGAACACACTGTCAGCAGGAATAGTCTGTCACAGTTACAGTTCCGCTGTTTTGAGATGGGTTGTTTTTTGTTTTTTTTAAAGAAATGACAGCAGAGTATGCTTGTACCAGGAAACAATTCAATAAGAACCTGAGCGAATTTGGATTAATTCAGGTAATAAAAAATGAAAAACCTAAATCTCTGTGCTTTGTATTGACTAAGTGCAAGGACATAGATTATGGTGGGGTTCTTGTGGCTGTACTGGTTTGAAGAAATTGCTGGAGGTATTAAATTTGTGTAAACTTAGTGCAGACTTCTGTACACTGAGCTTTTAAATGTCTAGAATGATAAATGTCATGAATAAAGATACATATTTTTTTTAGATTTTTCACAATTGTTTTGCAGTAGTACTTTTTATTAATTAGTATTTGATAATACGTTAAACATACGAAAATACAGTCGTGGTCTTAAGTTTCACGCTTGACTGTAGGATTTTGCATCTGAATTACTGTATGATTCCTCGCATTATTGTTCGACAGGAGAAGTTTTGTTTTATGGCTGTGAAAGCATATGTAATGGAGAGTATGGCTTACCTCACTGCAGGAATGATGGACAGGCCAGGGTTTCCAGACTGCTCCGTGGAGGCAGCCATGGTCAAGGTAATTAATTTTATTGAAAGACTTGCTTACAGCTTTCAGCTAATAAAGACTAACACCTCTCCTGTTTTTCAGTCTACACTGCTGAGAGGCTCAGGTATGACATTTAGACATATGATACAAAAACCTCAGCTAGCTGAAAAAACTAGACATTACTGTTTTTCTCGTTTCCCACGTGCTATTGGAATATCAGGGTCCTCTTGAATTCTGTTTGTATGCGGCCTCACACGGAAGCAAGAGTAAAAAGACACTCAGCTGTAATCCCAGCCGCAGGCCTGGCTAAGGCGCTTCTGTCCTGGCTTTAACTCAGAACTGGTTGCAAAACACATCTTGAGAAAGAGTCAGGCCCGCTCCGCTGGAGCGTCGCAGTGGAAGGCACGGCCGCAGCGGGGGGCTGGCAGGCGCCTTGAGGAGAGCTCACGGATTTTCAGGCCCCGTCGATGGTCCCTTACGGTGTCGTCAGTTCGGAAGAACTCGCGTTCCGCTGCATCTGGGCAGGCGTGAAGGGCTCTGACTGACCAGCTGCAGCTGTTCTTTCAGTTTGTGGCTGTCACTCTCCCAGGAGTATTTCCTTATAGCGACCTTTTTGTGGATTGCAAGGAAACCATTTAAGTTTGACCAAAGTATACACCCTGGGCCATAAGGGTACTATTTTGGGCAAGCTTTAAACAGGACTATTTCAACAACAGTACGAAATATTACAGCAATGTCACATAGATATCACAACAGAGCAATGTATTCTGTATATACTGCGTAGCATGGTGATTGAAATACTGTTCAACGGCAGGTGCTCAGTTCCGAAGGCGCATGGGCTTGCGTAAGCGAAGCACTGCAAATTCTTGGAGGCCTTGGCTATATGAAAGATTACCCCTATGAACGCTATCTCAGAGATGCCAGGATACTTCTGATTTTTGAGGCAAGTGTTAATATACTGTTTTTACTGTAAACTGAAATTCACTCTCTCACATTCCGTAAACCTGAGCTGAAACCCGAGTACTCAGTTGAACAGGCCTTCATTTGTTCAGTTGCAAAGTCTGTAATAGAGTAAGACTGAAGAACTAACCTTGTTTTCTTTGGAGATACGGATAGTACTTTCCAATAATAAAATAAGATACGATGGCTTTTATAGACTAACCAGAAAGTGTGAGTTACAGTAGGAACTGGCACCAGCTTTGCCTCTGGAAAGAACAAACTGGTAATATATATACATGGTAGCATATATACCATTACATATATACACCGGTAGTGTATATACAGTTTCTTAAATATTTAGAAACTTTTTAACAAAACACGCGGCTGTTTTAAATACACTGTCATGAGAAAAAACAGTCCCAGTTCATGGCTTGGTTTGTTGTTTTGAACAGACTAAAGGATTCTAAATTAGCATAAAAGCCTAAAACTATTTTAGTTGAGAAAAGTAACTCATCAGTTTCTGTTCAGTAAACAGTTGTAATTGCATTTGCTGACTCATGATGAAATCAGAGTACTGTGCCTGCCTAAGCGAGAGCCTTACGAGAATGAAGTTGGCCATCTTGCTTTATGTCAAGCATATTTTGAAACCTTTTTGTTGTTTTTATTCTCATGTATCTGTACTAATATAAGTGATAGGATTTGGTAAGAGGTATGGGCAAAATTTTAATTTTTAAACAGATTTCTCTAATAGGATTTTCTATTTTTTTTGTGGCTAAGCTGCTCTGTTGGTGCCTAGACTTGAGTAACCTTTCCTCTTGTGTCCTTCTCACAAGTGAAGTAGGGAAACTCGCAAAAGATTAATTTAGAAGTTTAATTAACTTACTGATGTGCGTTTATTTAAAAAAAAAAATGTTGGCTGTGAAATTTACTCCGTTTCCAAGCTGGATTGTCAGTGACCATTCATCTGTACATCTGAGCCAGGCTTCCAGACTTGATTGTTCTTGATGGACCATTTAGAAATGATCATTTACCTCCTGGTGTCAGGACAGCAAAGACCTCAACTGCAAATCAATGCAAGCAAGAATTTTCAAACTGCAGTTCAGTGCACAGCAGTCACCTGGCTGCTCTTGCAAATACGTGTGTTTATTTTGCATAAGTAGGAAGAGTCAATTCCAATATTGATTAAAGAGCAAAACCAGCCAACCTATAAGGGCATCCTCCTACATCCTGTGGGGTTTGATGTTTATGAATCTGACAGACATCCTGAACGGTAAAATCAAAACTACTTTCTAGACTGGTTGAAGCAGAGAAGACCTTTCACACTGGACAGGTTATAGAAAGTCTTATTTAAAAAAACAAAACACCCCACCACTGGAATTCCTGTAATTCAGCTCACTTTTCTCACTGATCCCGACAGGTATAGAAAGTTACTCTTCTGCTAAAACACGGAGGTTGTGCTTACCTTGCTGTTTATCTTAGCCTGTTTATAAGGGACCTGCAGGCAGGTCAGATAAATGCAGTTTGCTGCAGCCAAGGACAGAATTCTAAAGACTCTTTCTTGTTGTGCGGGATCTGTTCCTGTTGTCCAGCAGCAGTGGGTAGGCTGTGCTGGGTGTGTGCCCCTCCAAAACCTCCGGCTTAGTCTTAATGACAGATGAGTGCTCTTTTTTGCACTGTAGCCTCTTTGTCACTTGGCCTGTCACGGGGTCATTACAGTTCTGACACTGATCTAATACTCGGGGTGCTTTTGTCTGTGACCAGCCTTCTGTGTTTTGATCTTTATTCTTCAGCCATCTATATTAAACAATCAATCATATAAAGGATTCCCAGACATCAGATTGTACAGTATCATCTTAATTTCTTGGTTTGCATTTGCTTTCCAAACAGGCATCCTGAGCAGTTCTACAACTATTTAAATGTTCCTTTACTGGAACAATGCAGAACTTTTTTTTACTCAGAATGCATTTAGTCTGGTTTCTTTTTCGTTGTGATACATATGTATATTTAATAATAAGAGGCTCAACTTCTTCACAGCTAAATGAAATTTAATAATAAGAGGCTCAACTTCTTCACAGCTAAATGAAATCAGAATTTATAATTGAGATAAAGCAAAAGATAGCAAACATTTACGGATGGATGAAGGGTAATCTTTTAATACTAGACCAATAGAAAGGGAAGACTGGCAAACCAGACCTGCTTGGAAAACATTCATTAATGTTGTAAACTTTATAGTTAACTAAAGAACCTGTCTTCAAAATTATACATCTACTTTAAAAAAAAATTGAGTGTTTAGTCTTTGTTGCTTGCTTCCAGTATCCCTGGCCCTCTGCAGCCGTACGTCCTCTACCTCCCCAGCTTCTGGTACCGCTTCAGGCAAACTCACCTGGGAGTGCATTTTCTGGCATAAGTGTGTTTTCCTTACAAGTGATGATCATCTTTATCTTTTGTCTTACATAGAGCTCTCAAAAGAATTCTATCTTACGAGTCCAAATGCATTTTAGAACATTTCAAGGAAAAGCACAGCACATAAGTTATTAAGACATTAAAAGCAGTTTTAGAAAAAAGAAGTATAGAAAATATTAGCACAGCGTATCTAGATTTTTGAAATACTAAAAATACTTTGTGCCTGACAGTCACTTCACTTTGTTATGTTTTTTACAGGGAACAAATGAAATTCTGCGAATGTATATTGCTTTGACTGGTATGCAATATGCAGGGAAAATCTTAACTGACAAAATTAAGTATGTTCTTATTTATTGCTAATAGTTTTTAATTAACTAAACGCAATCTGATAACTGTTTTAACTATAGATAAGGGGGGAAAACATAGGGAAAAAATGCAGTATTTCTGAAGGTATTACCTTGTCTAAAGGCAGTTCAATGTTATGGGGTCTTTTTTTTTTTTTCTTTTTAATTGGATGTTTTATGTCTTTAGGCATCTTGGACTTATTTTATCTCACCTTATAATTCCAGCTTGTGTAAAATTCCTTCTTAAAAGACCAGTAATTAAAATTACATAACTTGAGATTTTAAAACAAAGTTTTATTGGTGTGACAGCTGTATCGTACATACTGAGTGTATATACTGGTCTCTGGAATTTATTGCATTTTTGAGAGGAACTGAATATGAACCATGTTGTATACTTTCAAGGCCGTATAATTGTTCTTCAGACCTCATAGTAAAATGGATCAAAAGACTTGATGATTCATAGACAAAGTGCAGGTGTTTTGGTAAAGCATTTACAATTTTAACTGGTTATCTGAACCTCCTGAAACTTCCCTTGCAAACCAGGAAATGGCCTTTAACAGCTGTTTGTTTACCCAACATTTTAGAGAAATCAAGAAAGGAAATGTGGGAGTGGCACTGGGGGAGTTTGTAAACAAATTACGGGACACGATGGGCAGAAAAGTGGATTATGGGCTGGTCGGTGATCGTGGAGTGGTGCATCCCAGCCTCCAGGTAAGGGCAGGGGGGACACGGTGCTCTTTGAGCAGATCCAGACACTGGTCTTTCACAGTTGATTCCCTTCGCTGCTTGTCACAACTTGATACCCTGTTTATGCAAAACAAAGTGTGCGCTTAGGAAGAGTGAGAATTACAAATCTAAGCAGAGGTTTATACCATTTCAGGGGTAAGGACTTAGTTATAGATACTGCATGGGTACACATCAAGGTAGAATGAAGACTGCTCTAAGTCTGTATTTGTACCAAATCCAGGTTTATGTCCATTTTAGTAATTTATATAAATTGAGCCTTCACAGTATTAAAGTCTTCGTAATGGTCTGTCGCTGCCCTTCATAATAAGCTCAGTTACAAAACACTATTTTTTCCTGTTTAATAGTAACATGGTTTAGGTAAGGATTTCTGTGAACTTTATATGCCTACTTGCTTAATCACTTAGTAAATAATTTTTATGACCAAACATGAATGTTCTGTTAATAGAAAAAAGGTGAAGTATGGTTTTCCTGTGATGTTTTGTGAGTCATTGGAGAAAACTGTAACAAAATGATTTTCACTGTTCTGTCAGTATACCTGTCCTCCAGGTCAGCCGTTTCAGGCACACAGGTAGGAGGATTTGCTAGGATTTGCTAATACTGTTCCGTGCACAAAAGGAAGCCTAACAACACAGCCCCTCCTTTGGGTAAATACGCCGTGTTCTGCAGGGCCACCAGAGTACGTGGGTGGATTGTTTTAACTACCGTAATTCTGACCAAGCTGACGCGCTAGATTCGAATTTCCTCGAAATAGCTTCAAACCCACTTACTTGCATTCATATCACAAGAATCAGCATCATGAATTAGTTGCATTTACGAATTAATAAAAGCCAAATACGACACCGGAAATGTTCTTCCTACTTAATACTAGAATTTGAGACTATTGGTGAATTCACACAGTAGTACCAGATAATCTTGATTTTCAGGGTTTTCATAACCTGCAGCACTTAGAATAAGAATTAGGTTTGCTGGGCAGAACTAAACGTTGCGTAACAATTTTTCAAACTGTTGCTTGCATAAGCATAAAGACTATACTGAAAAGTTACCAAAAGTAAAATTTAGAAAATTTTAATGCATATTTTATTGAGAAAGAATACTGCCTATCTGGCTTTCAGCAGCAAACCAGATGAATGTTAAAAAAACAGTGCTTGCCAAGAGAAAATCTAGTATTACTTGGGCTTCGGGACACCAGGGCTGCACCTAAACAGTGATTTTCCCCTTGGAAAAGAATCAACGTTTTATAATCCCATTCCTTTTAGGTAAATAGGCAAATTATCTCTTCTTTTTAGCTGGGAAGAAAAAAAATGTAAAATGGTGAAAGATCATCTTAAAAGGGAGTTCTGGTCAGTGACTAGACGTTGGTAGTAAACACTGTATTTAGCAGAAAACTGCCGTTTTTTTAGAGAGGGGACGTTTGTTCTTGTGGTGGGGCGCGCATCTTGGGGCTTACACCGTTATTTTCTTCAGTAGAGTTGCCTGTTGGTTGTTCAACTTAATGTACGTCGTTCCTTCATTTTGATCGCTCAGAATTGATTCCAGAGCTCTGAACAGTGTTCTGCCAAACTTCAGTCTTGGCTAATTAAGAAAGGAAAACTAGTTTTGTGCTGTAGTTGAGAATGCTAATTTGTGTCTTGGCTACTAAACCCACGAGAAGCCCCGGCCGCCTGCAGCCAGACCTCCGCGGGCCAGGGCCGTGCGGGCAGCGCCGCTGCTTTCTTGTGCAGAAGGCAGCGTCGCCCAAGATTCTGGATTTTTGGCTGGGCAGCACGGGAGTAGCTTGTACTTCCCGTGTGCTTCCCTGTAATACGCCGCTCGTTTAGCCACGTGTCTTCTTTTAAGGGTGGGGATGTGCTTGTTTTTCCCCTTGGAAGACTACTCCAATTGTTGTATTTTCTGTTTTATTTTATAGGAAAGTGGCAAGAAACTTGAAGAAAACACTTACTATTTTGGAACTACAGTGAGAGGCCTCCTAAGTAGGTTTGGCAAGGTAGCTATTATTTTTTCTGTTATCTTCGTTATTGAGTAGTTTATCCTCAACCAAATTGGCCTCGCTAGACTCTAGAGTAGACTGTGTGTATGGCAAGAGTCAGGCTTTCTTTACACAACGCGTTTCCATTGAATATGAGAAAATACACTGGAATTCTATACTCGCTGTAATGGACAACTTTTGTTTAAAAACAAAACCAATCTCGGTGAGTTAGTTGTTTGCTTCTACCTCTGTAAGCACAAATCCTGCCTGCTCCAGTGACTGTTTTTAAGCACTTGCTGCGAGCGCTCACTGGAACCCATTTCCCTGTTCCCAAATGAAGAGCTATACCAGCAGTTTTTGAATTTATGCTATTCATCCATGTTGTACAGCAAACGAATCTATAATTATGCCATGCAAAGTAGTGTAGTTAAAATAGGAGAGACTGAACTTGGAACACCCTGGATTTTCAACTTTGTGACAGTTAATCTGATGTGTTCTGAGAATGCTTATCAGACTAGGCCCTGCCACTTTGCACTTTAACTAATGCATCTTTTGAACAGGCTTAATATATTTGGTACTTTAATTTCAGTGATCTTGGCATTTACCAACGTGATTTCAAGACGCAGCAATTCTGCTGTTGGCTGCAGCCAGAAAGACTGTTAAAAGGTGGAACATAGTTAAGCCAAAATTTAGTAGTTTAAACATCGTTAATCCAAAACTGTTAAAAGGCAGAGCATAGTTAATCCAAACCTTTCTGACTTAGGGTAGAAATTCTCTGTAACAACTTACCTGTCTGTGCTAAATAAGTATGAGCCTAAATACAAAGTATGAAAAAAAATGTTTGGTTAAAGTTTTAAATTGACGAACTACAAGCTAATAATCATTTTTACTCTTCTAGACAATAGTGGATGAGCAGTTGGTTCTGAAGAGAGTAGCAGACATAGTTATTAATTTATACGCAATGACAGCAGCTATCTCCAGAGCTAGCCGGTCTATCAGTATCGGTCTAAGGAACCACGACCATGAAGTAAGTGCACTGTAATATCAGCGGTACCCATTTCACGTCTGCGCGCCTTGGATCACGCGGCCTAACAATCAGTATTTATTACCATTCTGCCTCACTAATTTTGGTTTTGTTTTGTAATAAAGAGGCACCGTCCAGCCTCAGACTTGCCTTGCAGTGTTACAGCCTATGCAGTTTTACAAGGCTCTAACCAGATGCTTTTGTCTGGGCGAGCCGACTTTTCCCCTTGACTCTGAAATGTGCGCGAGCGCGATGCTGTCCTGAAGGAGTGCTCTGAACCAGCGGGCGTTGCACGCTGATGTCTCAGACTTTGCAAAACCTCAATGACAAAGAGCTTTCATTAGACTTAAAAGTACACTCCACATTGGTTAAGAATTTATATCTATCACAGCAAACTCACCCATAAAACCAACAGCGTACCAGAGTGTTTCTAAACTGATAGGTGCAAGAGTGCAGTAACCACACCAATTGCCTCTCAGGTGCTCCGAGTTCCATGGTATTTAAAATATTTTAACACAAGCATACACATTTATGAATGGATTACAAATTTGCATGTTCTCTTAAACCTGCTAATACCATGCAGTCCTTCCCAAACTCTTTGCATAGAGTAATTAATAAATAGTAACATATAATAACAGTATTTTGTCAATAAATTTATTGACATTAAAGTGAGAGTTTGTCACACAGGTCATTGTATAGTAGCTCATTTAAAGTTGCATGGTAACGGTTATGCTACAGGACAAGTAAATTTGCTACAATTAAGTGTTAGACAAATCCAAACTGATGAACCTTTGTCTTCACTGGCCCTGGGACTTCAGATTTTGTGTGTGTAAGCCCCTTCTGGATTTATTACCAAAAACGTCTTCTAGTCAGTTTTGAGTGAAGGGGTCATCCCAACTCTGACACTCAGTAGCTGTGGGGAAAAAATAACAACTAAGCTTGCAGCATACACGGCTAGCTTGCAGGGCTCCGTTATCAAGAGACAAAACTACACTTTATTACTGTATTTTTACTACATTGTTTTGTAGTATATGAAATTCAGGTACTAGTTCTTAACTGAGTTTTACTATTTTCTCAGGTGCTTCTTACAAATATCTTCTGCACAGAAGCATATTTCAAGAATAATTATGCCATGGCTCAATTACAGAAATGTAAGTTCTATAAAATAAAAGGATTTTTTAATACTCTTATGGCTTTCACAGTCTCCAAACAAAAGTAGGTGTTTTTGATGTGACCAACAGAATAGTTTTGCTCTGCCTTTAATTAGGATGAGGCACAGAACTGGTACCAGTTGAACAGAAAGAGTGTCTTCATTTAATAGATAAAACAAACTGCAGCGATTCTTTTTTTTCCAGCTGGAGGGAGGAACATAAAATCTGTCAGTTAGCAAATACTCCTGTATAGAAAATATTAGGTAACCAAATAGGTCAAATAACTAATTATTAAGTACTGACCAATTAGGCGTTTGGTCTGTGAAACTCAGTCTGCAATAATCAATCTGTTTTAGAAGATAATGGTAAATTATTTCCTGGCACTGAAGTTTACATACTGGCATTTATATTCTAAAATCCTTTTTGAAAGAAATTTAGAAAAGCTATTTACAGTACTTCAGTTAACTTTCCTTCTGTTTCTCCACAGATGCAGATGAAAATCTGGATGACTGTATTAAAAAAGCTGCAAAGCAGGTACTGGAAAAGAGAGCCTATATCTGTTCTCATCCACTGGACAGGACATTCTAATGACTTCACTGACAGTAAATACTGATGAATGTAAAACAGTGGCTAATTTTCTGCAGTTCAAGTATTTGACACCTTAAAGATAACTATTTCATGAGTTTACCAAATGCCATCAGCTGTAACTGTGTAAAATAAAACTTCTAAACACAACTTCATATAAAACGGATAAATAAAGAAATTTTATTTAAATCTCAAGTTACCTTATTAGATGTATACATGTCCGTTTCCCTTGGAGCTAAATAAAGACAACTGAGGTTCGGACAGTGAGATGTGTTTCCCCAGGGAAGGGATCGGGTGTTTTGGGAAGTATCTTTAAGCTTAAATAAGCTACGTACTTACCTTTAGAGAAGCACTGAAAGACTTGCAGAATCAGAACAATTTAGTTTGGAAGGGACCTCTGAGGTCACCTTGCCCAGCACACGGCGGACAGCAGCGCCAACTACAACCATCATCACCTCTCCAGGCGAGTTCTGAGTATCTCTTAAGGACGGGGGTTTCTCTCTGAGCCCCCGTTTAAAAGTTTTTCCTTGTATTTCATCAGAACTTCTCCGTGCTCTGTTCTTGGCCTTGATCTTAAGCCTTACGCTGGCCCCTTTGCTTTGTTTTGTATTTTAAAAACAATAACTAGGGGTTTTTATTTAAATATTAGCTGTCATCCCTGTTAAAAAAAAACCTCACAAGACAGCAAATTTTTCCTGAGCATTATTCAGACTTGATGAGTTTACACATTTTTTTTTCCCTACCCTCTTGCTAACCCCCAAACCTCGTAACTACCCCTGCAAGGTCCGTTTTGTCCAGTGTCCCCACGCTTGCCTTTGGGAATTACTTGCTGGCCAGCTGGCCTAGGAAGGCAAGTGTCTTGGGTCACAGGTACCCCCTACCCATTACCTGTTGTTCCTGGTGTGCTTTCTGTTTACCACGTTACCTCTATCCAGAATAACTTCACTCTAGCGTATCATTCTGGAGAGGGTCGTCCTGTTGTGCGAGGAGGCGGTGCGTCCTCCTGCTCTTGCAGATTGTTCCCTCTTGTGAACGAATGAATCTTTACAGCAAAGTAACGTGGAATGAAGAATGACTCCTAGATCAAGCTGTACCTCTTTATCTACAGATTCCTAGTAAGTGTTGCAATTTTTCAGTTAATCAAAGGTGTTTACTGAACACCATTGAACGTGTAAAATAATTTACTGTAATAGTCAATGAGCTCACCACTTTCATCAGTTACCATGACTGTTACTTCATTCTTGTGGCTCCACAACGCTTAGAAGAACTGTGATTTGAGGAATTTTGATCATCAGTGCTGTACCATTTAAAGATTGGCGTGGGCTACGCTCTCCAATGTAAGGCCAGGCGTATGGCTGCCGTGCCAGTGTCTCTGACAGCACTGTGGAAAGCTCAATCTGCAAACGTGTAGGTAATACATAATGACAGCCAGGGCCAATGTTTACCAGTGACAACCCTAATTCCTTAATTCTGGAGTTTGGACTTACTTGAAAGGGAGACCTCCCAAGAACACCAAGTTGTCCTGAATAGTGGGTTTGTTTCTTTGGGATACATCCTAAGAATTTAATTTATCAACCTAGTAATTTATTATAATGTCTGTATGCTGTAAGTCTTGACACACACCATATAAAGTGACGTGGGCCCACTTGTGCTATTTCTAGCAAGTTGTCTTACTTGAAATCTGCGCCTTGGAGTTGTTCCAACATCTCCTGCTCTCTGTTGTGCCAGGGGATAACATTCTTCCGCCACGTCAAGCTGTGCTGGGCAGCAGGACCCGGTGCAGCGCCACTGGCGATGCTCTTCCTCCGTCCCGGGAGGGCAGCCGGACCCGTGTCGCGGGGCTGGTTGTGCAGCACTGACCGCGCTGGGATAGGCTGGGACAAGAAAACGGCGGATGTTCAGGTGCTCAGCCCGCTAGGCCTTAGGGAAAAAGTGAGGCATGTTTGCCTACACAGGAAGTTTTGGGTGCCTTTGAGCTCCAAGGTGAAGCAATTTTTAAATGCATAGAGTCCCCCAAACATGGACAAGAAAATGAAAGTTGTTGCATCCTCAGATACTATTATATAAATAAGCCCCAGAGCATTTACCTTACAGGCAAACTACAAGGTTGGAAATGTACACTGCTAAAGCACGCATTGCTTGAACTCATATGGTCTTAGAAACCTGGATTTGAGATCACTTTTTTTTTTTAAAAAAAAACCATTATGTGCAGCCTCTGTGCTTCAAAATCCTTTAAGATACAAATCACAAGTAGATTCCTAGTGTTAAGCGAAAAAAACCAACCAAACAAAATAAAACCCCAAAACCACAACTGCCACTTCAGTCAGTGATGGTTAAGCTCCAGCTCGGAGGTGTCCTACAGCCCTCAGGTGCTTTGCTTGCCTAACGAGTAGAAATAGTTAGCAGAAAATGTCCCAGTAATCAAATAGCTGCGCCAGACAAGAGCTGAGAGACAAATACACCCAGAAGTGGGATTTGAACATGAGAAGTAACACACTGGGTCAGATTACCCTCACAGAAGGATAAATAAAGCACGTGGTTTGAGAGACAGTCCGGCATGCGAAGCAGGTACAGGAAGCCTGCATGGATTAAAATAAAAAAAAAAAAAAAGTCCATGTTTGCTTTTACAGCAAAAACTCCTGTTAGGGCCCCAAAGCCTGCGCCTAGCAGGAGGCTGTCTCCCACCCTGCAGGAACGCGCAGAGGCGCCTGCGTCAGCCCCCGGCGGGAGCCCAGCGCCCCGCGACAGCCCGGGGTGGTGGGGGCACCCCAGCAGCAGCGCGAGCCCTGCCCCGGCCCCACGGATGAGAGGGCCTTTCGTCGCAGAGCCAGGAATCCTAGGCAGGGGCACAGGGAAGGGAATTACACTGCTTACACCGTATGGAGGAAAATCTGCAGCACTTGGCAACCAGCTCTAAGTTGCTACAGCAAAGAAGAGCTAAAAAAAAAAAAAAAAATCGGGTGAAGGAGAAGGTGATCACAGAGGGACAAATAAGTAGAAAACACAACCGCACAAGAATGAGCAGGTAATAGAAGGCAATGGCACTAAACTAGCTTGTGGAGCTGAGATACTGTGTTCACCATTCTGAAACTACTCTTACATAAAAATAAGCAGAAAAATAAATGATGCTGTGGTAATGTAACGCTGCATGTTTAGCGTTACTATATCCACCTTGTTTAAAGTCTATGTCCCTTCAGCCAGGCATGTCATCCAGCAAGGATGTTTTCTTTCTTTTTCTGTCAGAGGAAAAGACACTGTACTGGAAAAGGAGGCTAGTTTGGTTTTTTTCTCTTTTTTCCCCCCTTCTCTTTTTCTTTTTACATCTTTCTTCCAAAGCAGATCCTTGGACGTTAATACCTCTCCTTTTTAAAGGGCTGTCTTTGCAAAGGAATAGCCAATTTTGCAAGGCAAGACAGAAATGTATTCCTATGGGCTATAGGGGGAAGCTTGAAAAATGTGATCAAGAAACTTGAGCTATGAGAAAGTCAAGTCTGACTGCCGTAAGCAGAATGTCATGAAGTGCAAGCTGTACATTATCTCATAAACTAATAAGCATATTTATATGCACTCCAGCAAAAAAGGCTGTGTATTCGAATTATAGGAAACAGGCAAAGAGTCCAAGATGGACAAGTTTCATAGTTTGAACAGCCAAACCAAAACAGGCGGCCAAGCACAGAGAGCACAAAGGGATACTCAGTTCAAAGCCTGATGCTGTGAAGAGAGGAGGCCAGGCAGCTTGCTGCTGAGTGTCCATTTAATATTGGGAATAAAAAGGACTGGCACTCAGAATATTAAAAAACAAACTAAAAAAAAAACGAAGGGGTGGGTGGGAGTGAGTTGGCCTCAAAGGTTTAACTCTGCTTTTGTTACCAACATTCTCGCGGTTCCTGTGTTTGTTTTGCTAGAGCATTTGTAGCCCACACCGAGCTTCAGTCCCTTTGATCAAAATCAGCTTTAAAAGCATGCTCGGGGTTTGGGTCGGTCATTTAGATGCAAGCACTATGATTCAGCCAACAAAAGAACAGTTAGGTGCAGGCCACCCATACAGCTTTTCATATTAATGAGCACAAATCCTTTAGTCTTGCAAACTGGGGTGTCTGTGTGGGATTTTTGCACCAACGGGCTGAAGTGCAGTGCTCAGGAAGTCTATACAGCACTATGGTAATCAAGAGAACACATGGTGAGACATTTGGCATCTGGGCTATAGAAGAGCCTCGACCCCTACATTTCATTAGGGGACATGACAATTTCTTTTAGAGCTGCTAAGCCAGCTGGCCAAAAATTGTTCTTCTTTTCTCATCCACTGCACGCTGACAGGGAAGGTAGCTAATTGAACAGAAATTCTCTCCATTATCTCTGAGCATCAAAGCAAAGAACTTTAAAAAAAAAAAAATCATTTTGTGCCCTGGCTGATGATATGTTTTTCTAAGAGCTTACAAGATTACTCAATCTTACAAGATTGAGTCAACCAGTGCTATCAACATCAATTTTAACAAATATTTTTACTTCCAAAAGTATTGTGCTAAATTGTGTCACACATTATCTGCCTTCCACAAAGTGCAGGACAGCTGCTGCTGCGCAAAGGTAGGTGCCAGGGTCAGTACCCAAAGACAGTTACCCTTTACCTTCAAAACTGGTCCTGCCTTCCTGAGTGAGAATTTCAGGGGTTCATCTTTCGGAAGTCCTTGGAGCTTCCGTAGCTGAAACCTGGCTCTTGGCCCACGTGTGGATAACTCAGCTGCTGTGGAGTGCCGGTGAGCTTTCAGCGTGGTATCATCAAACGTCGTTTGCAGAATCTGCTTAGCATCTTCACAGTGCCAACAACAGAAAAACCAGGCAACAGAAACCAGTTAGATGGAGAAGATGATAAGTTTTGGCTGTTTGAACTAAAAAGAAGGTAGGCTAAAAGCCTCTATTGCAACCAAACAACCATTCACACAAGGATTCAACTAGAACAAATGACACAGGTGTTAGAATAATGGCTAGTGCCCACAAAGACAATCCACTGTCCTGGTAGGCTCCCTAAAACACATCTGAAAGCAGACTTGATCCTGACTGCTTCCAAAAGCATTTCTCTGTAAGAAGCACTTGAGTACTGCACTAAGCAAGTGTTTTGCAAGTTACAGGATAATGTGCAGCAGAAAAGTTGTAAAAGATGAAAGATTCTAGCAGGCACAATAACTCTATTATTGTCTGCTTGTAAACATTCCAGTGAATCTCAGATGGTTCTGGGCAAAAAGAAACACATGGCAAACTTTGCAAAATACCATTTCATAACGAAATACACCTCTGTCTTTTACCGTTTGTGTGAGAGCATGGGGTAGTACACGGACCACCTCGCCAAGGCACACCACAGGCTGCTGTGACAGCGTGCACATTTAACTGGCTCATCTCAGCCCCCCTCCGGACCAATTATCGGGTATTGCTTACAGTCTGAGAGGGGGCTTTTTGTCTGACCTTGGTAACAACAAAAGCTGATTGTCATCAGTCTGTATAAAGAAGATTAGGCTGCCAGCAGAGCCAGCTTTACAGAAGAAAAAGCCAAGAAGGCTCTATTCCTCCCTGTCATATTTTACTATAGACAAAGGAACTAAGGTGAAGAAGGGTAAATGGAGGGGTAAAATTGGAGTATGGCCAAGGTCTTGCATCCTAAGATGCTTCATTTGCTAGAGTACAAACAGTTTTGCTGTACACGGCTCTCCTTGCTAAACCTCTTTGCATTCAAACTCCCTTCCTTGATGGCAGAACTGAACAAGCTTTGGGACCGTATGTCTGAGCTTCAAGTTAAAAGCTTTGTGATTAGTTAATTTTAACAGATCCATTACCGGCCTGTGGGGCTGTTGTCATGAAGAGCTCAGGTGGCTTCTTGTAAAGATCAAAATCAATGTGCCGTTTGTCCCAGCTCCATCTGTCTCGTGACAGCCCTGGCGCCATGTTAGCATGCAGAGCATTCTCCTGCCATTTCTAAATGAAAATTGAATCCCTTTAGGAAGCCAGGCCAAAATCACCAGGGAGCATTAAATAAATTAGCCAGGTTACTGGGTAGCGATCTAACAACTACCATAATAGAATCTCACCAAAGTCCAAACTTCACTACACAAGACTACTTCTCTCTGTAAGTAGTCTTTCAATTTGTTACGTCTGACACACATGAATAAGAACAAAAATCCGTTTCATGAGCAAGCTGCTGATACTCTAGTACCGAGCTGTTACCTAACACACAGGCACCTACAGTATATTTGAGAAATACCTGGCAGGGGATTCAATTTCATATTTATGTTGCATTTCTCTGCAGTGATATAAGGGGTCTGATGCACTTTCCTGTATTTCATACACAGCTGCTAAACTCGCAGGTGAACAGGGACCACCCCTCCCGGCCGTGTGACTCCACGTCAGTATCCTCCTCCGCACGACGAGGCTGCGAGAGGACAGACCCAATCCAAAGCCCACGTAGTTATTTATCTTATCCCAGCGGTAAGAAGTGGACTAGCTGTACAGAATTGCCAGAACAGTGAGAGCTATATATCATCTCAAGGATAATCTTAAAGCATCGTGCTTTTAGAAAGCAGAAGCTGTCCTAGTGCTTCTAAAAATACAATCATTAGCTTTAAACTCTTGGGGCCAAGAATCCAGGCGTCCTGAGGAAGCAGGTGAGAGAAGCATGTGCACTGGAATCATGGCAGGAATATTCACAATTGCGAAATAGAGTTCAACTTCTTGTGGTCCTCTGACTACCCACTGCTGAAATACCAGTTAGATTTTTTCAGACAAAACTATCCTTCCTAAGCTACAAAATAACTCCCACTGTCCGTGTTAGCCCTGTGACTGCAAAGTTTTAGGTAGAACAGTGAAAGTAAAAGATAGCTGAGTCAGTGCAGAAACTGTATGGAGATATTTTAGGAAACCAGAAGAACTCCAAGAACTTTTTTGCCTCCCAGGGATGGTGTTACAAAAGATGGTCAAATTCTGTGTTTGAGGAGAAAACCAGAATGGTTAAAGAAGCAACGTATCAAAACCAGACTGCTTCAGAATGGGATCCTAATAGCCTTCTGCTTTTGTTCCACCTTTCAGGTAACATGAATGGTAAGTTCAGAATCAGCCTCCATTATCCAATATAATGCCGGTCATGCTTGTGAGGTCCCTGCTTGAGCAGAAGGAGCCTCCTTCCTCTTGTCTCACAGCTCCACGGCTGGCATTGATGCTACACAGTTATTGGTACTGCCGGGTGACACTTAGTGTCGTTCAGGGTAAGATGTCAGCTCTCTTCCCCTCTCTCACCCCATCAGTAGGTGCCAATGGTCAATACAACATACTAGTCAACTGCTACTGCCACACCAAATATCACAGCCCCTCATTTATTTCCGTTCAGTAACCCTGGTGTCAGTCACCAGCTGCTGCACTGTAAGCATGCTGACCCTTTCTCAGCTTGTCAGTTTTTGATCCCGTACCGCCTAGTTCCCCTCCTCTTTTTTATCTCTTTGGCAAAAGCACCAGCAATTATACTGTACTGGTTGGCTTCTGTTACTCTTGGTCAGTGAACCGTCTCTGCTCCTTCATGAGAAGATACATTCTCCAGCATCATGGATCAGAAAAAAGCACTTTGTTGTCTCTAACCGTTTCACTTCAGCTATACTCTAACCTTTTTGAGAAACTACTTTAATTTGTATGAAAAACAAAAAGTAAGATAAATAAAGCCTGAAAATTAAATGAACATGCACACATTCTTGCAAGATACGATACCGAGCCTCCAAGCATTCAGCTTGTTCCACCCTGTGCTGTGACTGTGTTCAATTAATTTGGTAGAATTTACTGATCCTGCACACACAAAAAAAAACCCCTCTTCTATTCCCTTTATTTCCTCATCTTGCCAATTCTAATAATATCCAAATTTTCTTCCTAACAGCAGACCATGTGCTTGAGTGTACGCAATGCTGGAGACTGTTCAAAACAGGGAACTGTAAACTAGTCAAGTTGATGATCCAGTAAAATGGCAGAAAACCAGAAGTTAAATAGTAAAGAAAAGGAGAAGGGAGAGAGGACACAGGGCAGGAAGAAACTGATAGAGAACACAGTGGTGGAGGACAAACACCCCATAAAACTGTAACTACAAACCATAAATAAAAGATGGAGGAAAAATAAGCAGTGAGGGAATTTGGAAACACAAAGGAAGGCTACAATTAGATTGGCAGCTCATGAAGAACAGCCTGGAACCCATTCACCATGGAATGCAATATTGTGATTTTTCTGACGCTAGACCCTACTTGTAAATGTAAAACAAAGCACTCTACAGTCCATTAATACCTATTAATATCCAATTAATATTGGCAAACAGGTTTTCTGTATGTGTTCAGGGTAGAATTTGTGTATCCAAACAAAATCTCACCTGGGTGAGCTAGATGCTGATGTACGCAAATTGCAAATACAGGTGTCACCCTCAAAAGAGCTGCCTAGGCTGTACTCCTCAAAAGAGACTTCCATATGCTAAAGCAGTCTGCCTCTTTCAAGTCTCCCAAAATGCTTGAGTTCACTTTGGACTGTTCATTTTAAGTTTTCTGTTACCTCACTTAACTCCTCCAGACGTGCCTCATCAGGCATCTGAGGGTGCAGGTTGCTTTCAATGCTGCTCTTAAACCCAGGAAATACAAATCCATCTGGTGACAGCCACATACTCTTGGATTTTGCAAAGGATTCCTTACAGGCAGCAACCACATCCACTGGGTCAAATGTGGCTGACAGATATTCATGACAGTAAGTGAATCTGTTCTTTGGCTCCTACAAAAAAAAAAGATATTTTTTTTTGTTAATGTGAATTTCCCTTTGCTGAGAGAGGAGCCCATAAGGTACAGAACCAGTGTAATTTCTTTCCTTAAGACTGCAAGTAATCACAGATCAAAATTATACAAAATATGTATCATTAAATATTAAAAAATGTTTTTAAATTTCATTTTATTATGAGCCAATGATGGATTTAATGACAAGTGGTATAATGGGATCTCTATAAAATAATTACCGAAAGAAATATCTTTAATATTATTTGTGGAAAAAGAGAACAGTAGTTCCTATCATGAACAGTTTTCACAGAGCGATAGTAATTTCCACTAGCTGATAGGAAAATAACATTTGTTATTAAGATTCCAGCCATCCATCCAGACAAAAGCAGATAACTCTGATTCTTCAAATGTGTTCCTCAAATCACTTAATGCTGCATACACCAAAACTGCGATGATTCGAATTCTCCCACTTATAAATGTGTGGGACTCAGAACTGGAAGTGACCACGTAGGTTATCAAAGTCCACAGTCAAAATGACAGCCCAAGTCATGGAGACAAGACAATTTGACTATAATGAACGGCATGAAGAGCAGATTTTAACACCAGAGTACCTCTCAGACCGAGATCTTATTGGATACCAACTTCCCCTCCTATGCACTAACATGGGAGTTACTAGTGTAAACTATTTAATTCGTCTCTCTCTTTTCAGCACTACGTACAGCAAGCAAAGATCTTCCAGTTATGTCTCAATTCACCTTTGCCATTTCCTGGCGAAGATGCTTCTTTGCAAGTTCTGCAGAATTCAGGCTCTGAGAGCTGTAGTTAAAGACAGATTTGCCATCAACAGGAGAAATCCTGAAAGCTTCAAACTTTGGCTTTTTCATCTTTCCTTTGAGTTGGCACGCAGCACCAATGTTAGCCTGCAAAGAGAGATTACATCTCAGTTCTGTCTGAATTGGGAATTCAGTGTTATGAAAAAATTATAAACAAGCAAATGATTCTGTAAACATTAAAAAAAAAACTTTAAAACAAAACAATCTATATATAGATGCATTACACAACATCTCTTTGTCAATAAAATACTCCACAGAAGACTCTATTAAAAAAAATAGCACCATTTCACCCTGGCATATGCCATTCTGCAAGACTAATGGCAGTAGGCTGGAGGCAAGCACTCACCAGAGAATGACTTCTACTTACAGATCTAAGCAGTTGTTCTGGAGAGCTGATGCTGATTGTCTTCAAACGAAATAAGATTAGTTCTTTCATTTCTATGATTCCATTAGCACCCCAGCAAATACAGTGACATGGGAAACACCATTCATTAGGACTCTTCAAATATCTCTACTGACACGGTATAATTGAACCCTCATACCTTTTCATTGACTTAATGAAAGAGTAGAACGTCATTCTACTGTGTTTATGGTAATTATGGCTTTGAATTCAGACTCTGCCATAATAGGTAATTACAGCAAGAGAGTAAAATTGCATCTTGGATGTCACTTCCCTGCGACATCCACTTCCTTCTTTTTTTTCTTTTTTTTTTCTTTTTTTTTTTTAATCAAAAAGCCTGAAAGGTTATTTTACCTGCTATTAAAAAAGAATTTTGTATTTTCTTTTCTGTAGAGGACTTCCCAGTTCCTCTATTACCCTCTTGATTCAAAAGCATGTATAAAACAAAAACCGGTTAAAACACATACACTGGGAAGATTGCTAACTTTATACAAAGTAACTCTACACTTAATCTATACAGAATGATTAGGCCTAAAAGGTCTGCTGCTCTCATCCTCCTATGATGTTATAAACGCAGGCACCAGGAACCACTACTTAACATAGTCTTCTTTTCTAGCCTCATGTAATACTCCTTTATCAACAGACTGACTGAAAAAGGAAATAGTTTTAGGAGTTAAATTTCTTTCAATATCTCCAAGACAGTACCCTTATACAGAAACATAGATTTCCACATATCAGGCAAAACCTCTTTTGTATTAAAATATACACAGGAGAAAACATTCGGAACTATTCTTCACAAACCGCGGGATGGCTAGAGTCCTCAGCTAGGCAATATACTCCAAAAACCAATTCAGACTCCCAGAAAACATCGGGATACCCCTTCTTTGATGTCTATGTTAACAGGAAAGGGTTTATTTTCAATGCGTTTTCCCTGAGGCAACAGAAGGGTAGATGGATGCTGGTAACAAGCCAGAAGAGGTTCTAAAATTCTTCACCATTTCCTTAAACTCAGCTCAGCTCTGTCTGCAACTGCTGGTTTTATTTAGTCAAGAATAAACGCATTCTCGTTGCTCAAAGGCAAGCAGGTCTTTCACACAGCAGGAGAAGAAAGCACAATTTTCACATGATTGGCTTGGACCCCCGCAAGCATCTGAAGCCTGGATGACATGCTAAAGCACAATGGGGGAGCTATGGAGAAGAAAGAGACAAAGAAAAATAGGAACCAAACCCCAAAAGAAATTACAAGCCCTTTAAATAATCAGTTTCCTTACCACTCGCACAGTGCCTACTCTGTTTACCTGTAAGCACTAGAATTGTTTTCCCCTTTGAGAAGCAATTACGTTTGCAGTTCAACTTTTGCAAAATAAAATTACCCTGCACTTTTTTTATAATGTTTGCATAATACCTACAAATACCTTACCAAAAGTTTTTGAGTCTAATGAGTCATTGTTTCAGGAGAAGAAGGAGGTGTTGATTAAGGATATGAAGTTTTGCAACTATTAGGCTTGCCTCTCGCGTATTGCGAACTACTCACCCCAACATGGTTTCTCTCAAAAGACATTTTGTCTGCTATTTCTTTCTTCCGCTGCACACACATTTCATTGTAGTTATCTAACGAAGAATATACTGCCTGTTTCACTCTGCTAACTTTTCCCGGTACTGTACAGTCATCAGAGGAAACCAAGAGTAAAGGAGGTTTGTGCGTGAAGAGATCCTCATCGGTTAGGGGAACTCCATACTCGTGACTCAAGGCTCTGATCATCTCTGCCGTGGGCAGCAGATCCCCATGAATTACATCCCTCAACCTCTTACTGCGACAGAGGTAACTGAGCCTACAAATAGATATCAACATTTTATTAGTTTACAAAAACTGTACTGCCATCAAATCATTACAGTTAATATTACTGCGGAAAAACTATACAACCTTCTTGAAACATCTATTTATTAAGAAGTTCAGGTCAGTTCATGTACGCTGGTATTCAGCAGCAATAAAGAAGGTTAGCAGTTTAATAAACCTACCAGGAATATTCTAGGAATGCTGCCGGCACTAGATTTAGCTGCAAGTTAATGACTAGTTGCTGAATTTCTCTAGCCTCTGGCTGGAAAGGCAATAAAGCACTCCCTTCATGCACACTGCTTCTAGTGTATGACCCGTATTTATGTTGAACACCCACTAAAATCCATCCCGCCTTACCTCTACTCTACGCCTCGTTCTGATCAAATTTCATTCTATATGCTATTCATGACAACGGTTACCTCACATCTGATTTCATTCACTAAATTTGGCCTGCAAAGCCTGGTGTTAACACAAAAGTGGTTCTAAATACATGACAGCTATTGAACACCATGCACATACTTTGTACACATGCACTGAAATTCAATTCTCAGCCTCTCTGGCTCAGGCCATAGCAGAGGCCACAAAATAAAGTGACTTACCTTAAATAGCCAAACATAGTATTACGATTCTTTGCTAAAATTGGAAATTTGTTAACTCATTTATCATATAACTATTCTTTATTTGGGGAGAGTAACTTTACAAAGTACTGTAAAAACATTAAATTGTAAAATTATTGCAACATTATTTTCTTACCATTAATTCTGAACAATACATACAACTGATAAATAACATTGATTTCAAAGTTGCATCGGCATTAATAACACAAATTGAATCTATATGGGTATGTTAAAAATTAAATTGGCCATTGTGCATATGGATCACATGCATTAGGTATCCTACAGTTAAAATTAATTTTCTGGCTAATTCTAGCAGAAGGAAATATTATCAGGAAGCAGCAGTTTCTGTTGTGCACACATTAAACCAGTGACTGACTACAGCAAACCAAAAAACCATAAAAAAGGAGTTCTACAAGTTAGAGACTGCTCTTGAACACAGTTCACAGTCTGTATACTCCAGTGAAGAATAGATTTGTATTTCTCTGAATAACTACAGACACAGCAGAATGAGGGTATGGCGAAAAGGACGAACACCCAGCGCCCGGCAGACAGGATTCACTCACCTGCGGTGGTGGGTTGCTGAAAAGAGCTGGTGTCCAGAAGGAAATTGTATCAGCCACTAAAGATGCTTTTACCAAGGTTCTCTCTGATTTTATAGCAATGAGTACTATCAAGTACAGTAATTATTCCTGCAGCTACCCCTTTCTCTAGTGGAAAAATAACCCCCTGCGTTTAAAATTGTTCCAGCCATCCCAAAACCTTCACTTTCACTGCAGGAACCTGAGCTGCAGCTATTTAGCACGTTGTGCACAGCAGCCAACCCGCTGATTTAATTTTTTTTTTTTAGACAGGAGATACTACAATAAAATGTCAGAAGAAAATTAACTACCAACTATCTAAAATATGCAGTATTACATTATTTTCTACCTCAAATATTGCCAGCACATAGCTAAAGGAAGAAAAGTATTTACCAACCATTGTTAAAGAAAAAATAAAAAGAAAAAAAAGACTTTTAAGGACATCACAGTGAAAGGCCACCAGTCACTTTCATATTGTATTTTTTTCCTCACCATCTCACAGAATAAACATGAAACAAATTACAAATACGTGAAGAGGTACCCAAGTTACATGCAGATCATTAGAATGAATATACTTCAGAACTTTAAGTGTAAAGGCCTGGCTCTCCATTAGCTTAATGAAGTTAAGTTTCATTAGTCATCAGCAAATTAATAGTTCTTGAACCTGAATGGCTCAGTAAACAAGGGGAAACAGATGGGTCTACTAAACTAGCCTGCTGGATCAGAGGTGTACTGCATTCATTTTTCAGCAACTGCCTTGACATATGCAAAATAAAACTTGGAGTAGATGGGTAATCCATACGTAATATACATTATTGAGTATGTTTTACCAAAAAGCAAGCATGTGGGAGGGCAAGGGGGAAGGCTGCTAGGAGACTGTGTGTATATTATTGCACATTAACAAGAATTTTTTATGAAATCAGACCGATGTCTAGGAGACATTCACTCTTTCTTGTCTCAGGACTAAATGTCCCCATTCATTTCAAACAAGCTTTGCAGGATTTCAGTTCAGAAGTTAATCTAAACAAGCCAGCCTATTTCTAGCAAGAAAGCAAGCAATCACAGTTCATCTCTGCTTTCTAAACCCAAGTTGCTCATATCACAGATGGATAGTAGTACCTTTTCCCACGTCTCAATAGGTGTGTTTTAATTTACAAATAAAAAAGCCATGCAAAGAAATTTTTTCATAGGTTAGTAAAATATATAGATAGATACAGATGTATGCACATAAGACTTCACCCACTTTTTCTTTAGTCCATCTCATGAGATGCAATGTCAGAGATGCTTTAAGGCAAACAGCTGTGAATACCTACCTGCATGCTGACAAAGTGAGCAACCTGGCAGAGATCCAGTAATAAATCATGCAACAAAACCCCCAAACAAAAAGCCAGGAACAGGAAACACATTCTCCCAACTCTCACGAAACTCTTCCTTTCCCTAGTTACCCTAGGAAAACTGGTTTTAGAATTCCCCACTTAGTTCAAGTGACTTTCTGGATCTATCAAGTCCTATTTGGCCTCCTCCTTTACTCCATCTCTATGAGAACAGAGCAGAGAAGTAAACCCTTGCCAGCTGATGCTTCTGAGACCGGAATTTTCTCTTTCTTCAATCTGTAATATATTCAGATATTTTCTGATATACTATCCTACTGATAGACCTCTCTCCTCTTCTTTACAAAGTATAAATTCCTGCCCAAAGTAGAAGTGGGCTCACCAATATCCAGTTACCACTACATCAGCAGTTAGAAAACCATGTTCTTCTGTCTTACCACACCTGATCTAAAATCGGAATTACCCATCAGGCGCACAGACTGCTTTCATCACAGAAAAGATATCCAAGAGCATTATTTTTTGTATCAAATATTCACTCTGCTTTGCTAACATTCCATTTCTTAATTTCTTGACTATGAATCTGGACGAGTCATACCTGGACAAGGCTTGGAAACATGCCCAAGGAACCATACCTCGGACATAAAGCAGAGGCTGTTTTGTAACGGTGAAGAGGGGCTTACGGAGGCGGAAATGATAAAAGATAGCTTCCAGGTCTGTATACAGGCGTTGATGGAAAGACAGTTGTGAGTTGTATAGTATTTCCAGCTGTCCATCTTCATGTCTGTAAGTCCTGTAACAAAGCACCCCAATGACAAGGTTAAGCGATCAGCCCGTGTCTCAGGTTTCCTCAGTTCTGCACTACAATTACCCTCTCTCATGAAACTGCTTTGCTTTTGTCCTTTAGATGGAACCTCTCACTCTACCGCCTTCACTTCACATGAACTGTTCTAAACAATTATTTTGGACAAAATTACAAAGAAAATAACAAAACTCTCATGACATAACTGAGTTGCATATGTTTTCTTTTTAAGTCGCAGGGCAAACATTTGAAAGGAAGCTCACCTCAGTTTCATCAGTATTGTGCCCCTCACCAGCATTATTATAGCTACAAAAGTATTGCATTTCTACTACAAATACCAAAATCTATGCTGCAGCAGTAAAACAAAGCTTCAATTTAGATTACAGGTGAGCACTGACAAGAGACAACTTTTCATGTAATAAATAATTTCAGTAACTGCAATGAAGTGACTTGCATTAAAAAAAAAAAAAATATAAGCAAACAAAACAACAAACCACTACGGGAAAGCTTTAACAACACGCTACAGTGCTGGAAAAAATATCAATTATTTTTTAAGCATGAAATTTGAGGGAGACATTTACTTTGAATTTGTCACATTTTCGCCTAAACTCAAAGGAAGAAACAGCTTGAAGTCCAGCTTCCTCATGGTGACTATTTTTGTTTTAGATCCCATTGAGTATTTTTTGTTATTATTTACAATTGGCAGATTATAGCGTTGTTTCCACAAATCAAGTAGCAGCTTAACAAAAAAAGTACATGTCGCCACCCTTCTCATTTTAACTTTACATGGATGATTTACAGTGTAATGTGATAAAGATTAGAAGATTATGCCTCAAGTGAAGCAGCCACTGGGACTCATATCCACTAAAACTGCATAGAAAGCATCAGCTATATACTTGCCCACATACCTTTGTATAGAAAGGGATGGGGGAGGTATAAATCAAATTAAAATCTCCAAATCTAAGGAAGTAAGTGATGAAAAACCTCAAACTCTCTTACCTTTCGAAGTGTTTATCCCATAGTCTCTTGATCGCTTTGTCTTTTAATCCCTCCAAGACAAAGAGATGAGTTGCGCCATCCAATAAGTGAAACCCAGTAACAATATCCAACTCAGAAACTTTCTCAAGTGTGGTTTTCAGTTTTAATGCAGCAAGAGTCATTCCGATTAAGTGCACAGGATAGCAATCCAGCTGGAGGGCTTTAGCATTGATTTCTGTAATCTCTTCCACCAAATCATGTAATAACGATGACTTACTGTAGTCAAAAATGTAGATTATACAACCATATGGGCAATTTGTGACTTGAGCATCAGCAGTTTCTGCGTGCATTCCCAATGGCACAGCTATTTCCACTCTTACTTTCAAAAGCGAGTCTGATTCTAGATAATGTCCCATAGGTAGCAGGGAAGAACTACTCACTGATTCTGTTATTTTCTCATGTTTATCCTCCTCACTGAAAGCAGCTGTATTTGGAGCTGAACAGTTACGGATGGGAGCACTGACAGTCAAGTACTTTTTACCCAACAATAAATCAGTTAGACTGACTTTGGCTACCCCGTGTGGATGCCACACTTTGTTCTTCGTAGAAGAATTATAGATTGTGGATTTGCGAGCAAGGAAGCTCACCTTACCCACTTTTTCATCGGCTTCATCCTCCCCAAACAAACATGGCTTTTTTGTGTTGTTTTCCATGTTTCTATCCCGGTCATGAACTTCAATCTGCAAAGGTGGACCTCTAAGATACCTCTGTAATTCCCCAGGATTCATTGTCCCTGTTAGAAGCACATTAACATCCTTAAAGTAGACATGAGTTCCATGGATTTGTCCATGAGTTCGATGAGGTGGGAAGTTGTGAAATTTGTATTTGCAGTAGGTGGGAACACACAATCTCTAAAGAACAAAAACCGGGGAGAAACAGGTATTTGTAGCATTAACCTTTTTCCTTTTTATTTTTAACCTCACAGAACAATCAGCTTTTCTAGTAGATAAGGTATGGGGGATGTACTTCATGGCACAAATTATAGTCTTCCAAGGCAGCAAAGAGGCCATTCTCCATGCCTGGATCCTGGGTTTGGGGAATATACTGTCCCCTTTGTTTGCGGGTCCTCAACTTTGTTGACTTTCCAAGTATGTCAGAAAAACTCTCCTTGTTTCTAGATCATTAAAGGAGCCTGCTGGGGACTGCAATGGCTCCTAGACCTTGTTTCTCCCTATGCATTCATCTATAGGATTTGAGGCCTAAAATAAATGCTTATAGCTAGAAGTTAGGAAATTCAACAAGCATCCAGAGATACTGTATGGAATGGACTGTATGAGCTCCATTATTAGCCATTTGTTTACAAATCTGGGGAAGCAAATAGGGGGATTCATTCCACAATACTTGTTGGGGTTCCTCCATGTAAGCGTCCATCAGCATTACAGCAGCCTACATGGAGTGGAGGCTACCTGTCAAGGACTATCCTGACAATTCCAAATTTGGAACAGTTCATTACTTCATACAGCACCCCACCTGGCAAGGGAAACGAAGTCAAAACTTCTGTGGTCACTCTGCAGATTGCATTAGAAACTACAGAGTGGTTTTGTCTCCATTATTTATTATGTTGCACAGTTACTGACATTTTTTGCTCGTTTCTCTTCATAAATGCTACGCCAATCCACCTAGTCTGTCATAAGCCCTGCAGTGTAAAACTCCACCACAGAACTGTATGCGACATTATAAAGTTCCTGACATAATATTATTAACCTATTTTCACAAAAACAACACCAGAACATCCTACTAATCTTAAGGATCAGGTTGATGCAACTTGGACCAAATCTTTCATATACTATTCCCTTATAATTCCACCTCAGCCGAGGATCAAGAAAATAGCTCCTGAAATCAAAGGTCTTTGACCTTAACTTCGTTTTCACATCAACCATACATAATACTCAGAAAAGAGCCTTTGTTAAATAGCATTTCTTTAAGCCTAAAAATGCAGCCATTTGACAAGAGAACATATTTTCTAACTCATCTCTCAAAATTTACAAATATAAGACCAAAAACTTTAAAATATATTCTCACCAATATAGAACTTCTTTGTGCACAGCATTTTTTAAGATGTAAAACATTCACTATTTTTTTAAGTTAAATATTTTTACCACAGGAATAGAAGTTGTTCTAATGAGCAAGTCAACACGTGCTGACTTGACAGAAAATTGTTGCAAGCAATATAGCGCTGTGACTGAACTAGATCTTCTCTGGCTTACTCAAGATCCACTGCTCAGAAGTCAAAATGCGATGACTATATATAAATTATTGCCCTTGGAAAACACAAGGATTGCTGTTTTGCTGCCAGTGGCTATGATAACATAGGCACTAATCCGGCCGCATGTTTCTCAGGAAATATGTTAGTCATATTCTCCAATTTTGCTACTAATAAGGAAAGTTATCTTTAAAGCCATGTCCATATTTTAAGCAAAGCTACTTGAGGGTAACAAGGAAATTCTTTCAGAAAGAAGTAGCGGTATGTGTTACCTGCAGCACTTCTATTGGTACAGGTGTGTTTGGGAGGCAGGTAGCAGAATTAATCCTTATAATCAGTGGATTCAGTTCATGTCTTTGTCTTTCAGACAGAAGAGGTGTTTCCACAGTGAAAGTCACATAAGCATCTAAAACCTTAGGATTGCTTTCTGCCAGACGACTGATCACTGATTTTTCTCCTTTTTAATACACACAAGATTAAATACTGTTATAGAAGCAATCCCATCAAGGCACTCATATTTGATGTAATTAATTACAAATCTCCACTGAATTTATATTAAAATAAAAGTATTGTTTTAACTGCTTCAAATATTATTTATCTTTTACAGTAAGGAAGAAAATAGTCCCCAAAGCAGTGTCAGAACGCCTCCTTGGGCTAACTGCTGAAAGCAGACAGAATTTTATTTGTGTGTGAAGCTGTAAATCCACAGTTCACATAAACACAAAAATAAAAGCAGTTCAGAGATTTTTCACCATAATTAAACTCTTTGTTAAAGGTAAACAAGCACCTTTAAACAAACTGGCTTCTCTGCAAGCAGCTGTGCCGCATCCATACACTCAGCAGCTGCGTTCCACACAAAAATAGGACAGCATATATTAATAATGAATGTTAATCTAGTTACAGTCAGAAAACCACGAAATAACCCACTCTACTCTGACCAATACCCACTTTCAATACATTCTGAATCAACGAACTTAGATGTACATGCTGATGGCGAACTACAATGCAGAGTTATTTTTGACATGCTGCCCTTCAGAGCACACAGACTTCTGAACATATGTCAGCCTCCCCCACGTCAAAACCAAATCCCAAATCTTTCTTTAACCAGCCAGCTTTTATCCAGAACATAAAATTCCCCAGGGATCTTTCACGACAGTTGCCACCAGGCAGGCCCACCAGCGCCGGTGTTTCAGAGGAGACATGGAGAGCCCCCAGCTTGTCGCTCTTACCCTGCCCCTTCCTACCAGAGTAATACCTGAGAGGAGAGGCATGAGATCTAACTGCAGTGAAGCAACGCCGAACTTCTTTGCCATAGTAGCGTCAATGCTTCTCTTAGGACCAGAACCTCTTCTACCTGTTGATGGAAGGCAGGGTTGGACTGAGTAGGGAGGAGGAAACGTTTTGTTGCAACTAATCAAAGAAATAATTTAAAATTTACTGCAACTAATCAAAGAAATAGTTTAAAATTTACTGCATAATTCAGTATTGTCCTTAGAAAAAGATGTCGATTATACACTTTAACACCAACTCAGGCTAATATTTCAATATGCTCAAATTTCCGTTGCACAGTCCACTATACTAAATATAGAATCCCTACTTTACAAGAAAGTTAAATTTGCAACAGCAAGCATTAGAAGTTCATGGAATTACCAAAACAAAATTTATCTTTGCCACCTTACTATTCTTTCCCTGCATATATGCATTCTGACACATATATGGTACTCTTTGTGATACGTATTCTATTGTTTCCAGAAACCTGTATTTTATAACTTCACATCTACAAAACGGGAATATTGTCATTCCTTTACCTCACAAGGATACCATGAAGATAAACTCATTAATATTTGTCATTTTCTTAGAGGCTGAGTAATTATTTTCGAAATTCCTTTCGCCTAGATCCAGTCTTTACCCAACCAGTAAAAGCACAGTCAGTCCCAGCCTCAAGTATTTAAATCCTAGCTTCAGATGCTTTGTCCAATCAGTTAATTGAGTACAGAATTTCAGCACAAGTAGTTTAAGTTTGACAAAAAATGTAGCAAGTGAACACAGCAACTTAAAAGAACTGTAGAAATATTACTGCTGCTGGTCCTGGTTTATTATTATTCCTATAATAAAAGGAATGGCAGAATGTTTTAAGGACAAATTTAACACTCAAATGGAAGGAAAGAGGCATGCAGCGTATTACTGAAGTTTTATCTTTTAATAGCAATAGTAATGTGACAAGAAATATTAGCAGTACCAAAATGACAGCAGGGAAAACAGTCCACTCTGAACTTAAGCAAAATGATAACCCACGTAGAGAACTCCCTACAAAGTGTGCAACTGTTTCTCAAAAGCTTGCAAATGAAAAGTTCCAACTGCCTTAACTTTGAAAGAAATCGCGTGTGGAAGTTTGAGAGAGAACTGTGTAGAACTGATCACATAAGTCACGGGTCTCCAGAGCCATGGGAAAGCAAGCCCAAACCAGAGTCACAAGGTAAACAGAGCAGATGTGGTTCGGGGTTAAGCTTTTCAAACACACCCCTGAGCTGCAACCTGAGCTGCCCACCACCATCCGCAGGCACACGGGAGGGCTCCGCAAGGCCTGCCTGCTGCTCCGCATGCCCTGTTTTGCATTAGTGTCACTGCCCTTCAAAAGGTCTGTCCATAAAAGCGGGAGCACCCAACTCTGCCACAGTGGAGAGCAACAGACAACAGTTGTCAGATAAAGATTTGGTTGACACTGTCGGTGCATTCACTTATTTTGATAGAACGATGCTACAGCTGAATGTTATCATTCATGCCCGGTGATGCTTATTGATAAGCAAATGTACTTTTCGTAATGTGTACTGCAACCCTGTGATGCCGCGCTAGTTTTTGGTCAGACAAGCATGCTATTTAACATGGGTGAGTTAATATATGCTCTAGCATCCATTGCTGCAGTGGTTATCATCTCCTCCCATCTTTCACAGGGCCTTAGTCAACTGTAAGCTACAGATGAGAGAGCAAAATATCACTCCGTGGGGCTGTGGTTTTTCATTTAACATAATGAACAAGCACTGGAAATAAAAATGGACTGTAAACCACAGATCAAAACCTGGCCTCTAGTGGAAAAAGCGATGCAAGTGATATGAAACAACAGCTTGATAATTTCACAGTTGGAATAGTTGCTCCAGCTCCAACATTACTCTTTAACTGTTTCACAAATTTCAACATTGTTCACCCAAGTCCCCTGCAAATATCCATCACTTCACCCCAGAAAACTCCAAGTGGTAGGAAAGAACCATCATCATCCCTGCTTCACACTAGTAACTAAGGACACTGAAAGTTTTATTACCTGCTAAAAAACCACAGAAAGCTCATGGCAGAGCCGGGTCTAAAGCACAGGTCCCATAACTCTTACTTCCTTGTTTTAACCTGAATTCTTTAAAACAATAATAAATTAAAAAAAAAAAAAAAAGATAACCAGAATTCCCTATCTACCTTTTCAAATCTAGTCCATAATTCCATCCAGAACTTACCATTCGTGGTGGTTGTTTTGTCTGCTTCATATGTCAGAATTCCCACATTATCATTTGTTTTCTCAGTTTCTTTTGAAGTTGAAGTAACTGGGGAACCAGCAACTGCTTTCTGCTTCAGAAGTTGTGCCTTATCCAGAAAACTGTTTTTTGCAAATATCACACTTCTGAAAACATTAAAAAGATTTGAGTTATTTAAGAAATATGGAAAATAAAAAAATAAATCCCTGCCATGCTAATGATTCCATCCAAACAATTTTTTTTTTTCAAAAAAAATATTTCAAGTCTAAAAGAGCTCAACTGCCAGAACATAAATGTAAAGGAGACTAAAAAAGGATATCGACAGGATACATGGTCCTTCTCTTTTGAGTAAGAGACCAAGTATGCACCTGAAGAGATGCATAAAGTAAAACATCTTGAAGTACATACTACAATACCTTACTTACAGATTTTTCTGTACTTCTGCTTTGCTTTTTGAGGAAAGAGAAGTATGTCTGTTCTATTACTGTTCACATTTGGTATACACTGTAACACAGTTACACATAGACCAGAAATCTCGAATAAATACAGTTTTGCTCTATTATAGGAGCAACTGCATTCTGAACGGGAAAATGCAGCTAGGAATGCTGTCACTTCGTTTCAGCATTAACAAGCTTCCCAAACTTTGTAATACCAGCCACTGCTGTAAATGGTTCTTCACAAGACATCACACATTCCCTAAAGTACACACATTCCTTACAAATTTGACATATTATTGCTGCTGAAAAATGAATATTAATCAGAAACAATAGAAAAGGCTGTTTAACAGAGACGAATCTCACTGCATTTTAAATCTCCTAAATAAACAATTTTGTCCTCCCTATCTTCAGATCCTTGTTATATATTGTACCCCCAGGGCAGCAGTACGAGACAAATCACAGCAAAAATGTTTTATCTGTGAAGAACGCATTCAGCCCTAAAGGTTCCTCACAATGGGGTGACAGAATTGGTGGTAGAATTCGACATGCAGTTCAAGGAAATACAATGTCTGTCCCAGAAATTTTTACATCAGTAGTCACAAAAACAGGTCACTGTTTTACTTAGCTTTATAGACATCATTTATAATAATAGCAGTTTGAAAATAAAGGCATTTGGTGATGTTTTGAGAGGTACAATGTTTAATAATAAGTATAGTTCAGTACATATAGACAGATCCATGCAGTCTACTCTTTTACACACATATTATGACATTCATTTATTTTTTTAAGACTTTAATCTAACAAACATTTTATTGCTAATAACATAGACTACAAGAACTCCATGTCATCTACTCATCTCCGAGTGCGACTAATATTGTATGCTTGGGACACAAAGTACAACTCTCCCTGACTACTGCCCCCGGTAGCTTCTCACAATGGTTACTTTAAGGATTTCTGGTCCTGAGTATTGTCTTCAGATTATCATATTCAATCTACAGCATTTTCTCTCAGATTTATTCATATGTGCAACATCTTCCCTTTATCCTTGGCATTAAATCTTTCAAACATCCTTTCTTCCCCCTCCTCCTCCCAGGAGTTTTAATCTCAGAGGTCTAACTTCTTCAGCTGCTCCACAAACATTATTTTAATTCAGACAGGCATCCATGCAGTGAGCAATGAATCAAGACTGTGGCTGTGAACCTTCAAGCAATGTATGTTTACAGCACTAAAAATAATAATTCATTACACAGATTAAGCCAAGCATTTCCCAAATAACTCTACCTATCCTCAGAGATGTTTCAAAAAGGTTCGTAGTAATAGTAATAGGGAGAGAGAAGGTTGGTTGCGTGCTTTTGTAGCACTAAAAGTGACCAACATTAAAAATAGAGCTTTCTGAGATCTTTGTACTCTTATAAAACCAACAGTCAGAATTGTTAATATATGGTTAACTAAGTAGTGAATGAAGTCAAAATAATTGCTTGGGGAACAAAAAATCTAAATAAAAAATGTTACATGCGGTTTTGTAAGTAAACCATCATTCTGAGAAAAAAAACAGACCTGCTAAAACTGAAAACAAGAAGGCTGTTTCATTTGCCTCAATAAAAAAAGAAAAATAACTGCAAAGAGTCAGAGGCCCTAGAGACCATCACTATATATAGGAAACTCCAGGTGTTGGGAATAAATGAGGAAAACCGTACTGTGGAGTTCACGGAGGTAACGTGGAATTTATTGGTGGATTTGTTGGAAACCTCCCCACTGCAGACTGAAAAGGCATAGAGGATATCAGACCATATGTGGGCATTTACAGCAGTATTAAGAATTTTTCTGGAACCAATTTGAGAGAAGAAATGAGGCATACAATTATTGTGACTATCATACTTCCTGGCTGTAGACTTTTGACACAAAATGAGGGAAGAAGGAAGCTGATTCTTTAGAAAAAAAGATTCTTTTCCAGGTGCACAAAGGAGCAACAAAACTTTGCCAACAATACAATTAGTAAAATATAACTTCCTGAATCTGAGATATGCTTTTAGAGTAAACATGTAGGCTGCCTGTCAGGTAACTCACTAGTCCTCCACAAGGAATGATCATTACGATAATAATAGTTCTTTGAATATGAAGCTAGAAAAAAACATCACCACAGTCACAATACAGGTGGAATGAGAATGTTCAGGTATATGAAAGAGCAACAGTGATGTACATACGAATAGAATATTAATTCATTTTATCCTGTTTGAGCTTCACTTTGAAGAGGTAAATTTTTCCAGAGGAAATAATATCCTGAAAATATTCTTACATAGCTCTTGTGTCATTAGGCCGTAATACCTCTAAATACATTTCCAGTAATGATTTGGGGGTTTTTAGAAAACTATTACAATATTTCTACCTAAAAAGGATTTCTATTCCAATTAATCTGTACTGAAAGTTATGTTTGCATGAAGACTAAACACACGCTCCTGATTTTGCAAAATACTGATCTCATTTCTTCATGTTTCACCAGAATTTTGTTCCTGGCACGACAGATAGTATAAATGCATGCGAGGGAACAGCAACAGCGTAAGGAACTACACTTTCAGTTTTAACTGAACAAACATCCTTCAAATATCCTTATACTTCAGCAATAAGGATGCTTACGAAATGCAGAGCAAGTCCAACGTAAGGTAATGCCCTGGATTTCTACATTAAATCTTACACAATGTGGACACCCATCTTTGAGCAGAAAGGACGTGCTCATGGGACGCACAGTAGCAACAATTCACATTCTGAGTTACAGAGCAAGATTTCACCAGTGCTGGTTTTGGGGTAAAAACCCTACTTAGTTTCAACAACACCAACTCACATTTGCACCAAGTAATTCCTCCCATAAGCCATTAACAAATAACATTCCATTCCAAAGGTTGTTTTTTCCACTTCCATTATCACAAACAGATACGTAAGATACAGACACTAGCCCAACTGATTCTAGCAGTTATGAAGCTTCAGAGGGCCACGTTTTATTTTATCATGCAACGACATGGTATTTACTTTCATATTAAAAAAGACAATGCAGAAGGAAATAGCTCAGTTAGCAAAGGCTATAATATGATGGACACGAACAGGAAGCGTTTAGCCTACAAACCAGGAACAGAAAACTGTTACAAACAGAACAGGCAGCAAACCAAGAATTACGCAAGATGCTGTAACAAGACGTTGATTAAAAATCAAGATTAAAAATCAAGATTCTCTCAAATCTTACAATACAGCACCTTCGTTAAAGAAGCATCCAGTCTGCAGCAGCTCAAAAGAATACAGGCTAGGAACCTACAGCAAGGTGGCTGGATTTTCTAAACATCGGGAGAATTTTTTTTTAAAGACGGTTTTGCACTTAAATGAAAACTCTCTGAACTAAAGATTTTGCTTCCACGTGCAATTCAACATTCTTGCTGATTTTCTTCACCTCTACAAATGCATGTTTTCTTTCTGCCACATAAAACCCATACCATCTGAACAGCAAGATTCACTTTCAGATGCACTCATCAAAAAGAGTAGTGTTCTCACTACGTACAAAATACTCAGAAACATCCATCTGTAAAGCTGAGTTCATAAATTTGTGCTGAATGCATTCAGAGTTCTTTCATTGACTTCATTATCTTTTGAGCAGAGTAACAATCTGACTAAATCTTGCTCAGGAGAAATTCTTGAACTTGCATAACAGCATAAAATGAGGAAGCACATCATAGAATACAGGAGTGGATTTGTTATCTTGTGCTATCACCGATTAATTTTTTAGAAACAAAATGTGAACCTTGAAAAAATAATTTAAGAGTTTATATTTTTTTAGATGACATTCTGGATGATGTATTTGAGATATACCCTATTTATGATTCATTTCTATTTCAAGTGCAAAGTCTTCCATTATGAATAATACCAAGAAAATTATTTTTTTAAAACGTTATAGTTTCTAAAGTCTTGAACCCTCTAACCTTTTCTACAATTTTAGAGAGTTACATGCTGATTGTTAGAAATTTACCACTGAGAACTATTAAAACAAATGACTTATTCAACCAAGAGTGAGTAACTGTTCCTAGAAACAGAACAGAACAAATCAGGAAGTATGCTACTACAGCAGTATAAACTCAGGATTACCTTAATTGCTTTAGAAAATTACCTCATGGTAATTTGACCCAATACAAATTCATAGTTACAGAGTTGATGCACCCAGCTCACAAGCCAGCAGAGCCTGCTCTGCTAGCGACTGTTACTGTTGACACTACCTTCAACCTTTCAAAAAGAATGAGGCACCCTGGACAACGTTCCTCACTTTTGCCACTTCCTAACACTTTCAGCTGAGCAACTAGCAGTAGAATTACTCCTAGTTCCTCCTCCATCTAGTCTTAATGGTGCTATCTGATCCCACAAATCTGACGTCACAGGATACAAGTGAACAGAAGAAAAAACATGCACAAATGAGCTGAGCAAATTTGTTATTTTATGTAATTTTTTTGTAAACAGCTTCTTCACCCCAAATATACTGTAACAAGCTTGATATATCAAAGGGGATCTTAACACTTTTGTTCCTCTCCTACAATCAGTAGGCACGGGTGCAAAAAGCAGTGGTTAAGCACTTCTGAAACCACAGTATAATTATAAAATGTTAAAAAACCCATAGATATTGAAAAACAATTACATCTCTACAGCTATATTTTTAACACATGAACATTTCCCAGTGCAAGTGCAATCTTACCTCACTGTACGTAACTCATCTGCCCTTGACGGATGTGGCAAACCACAATTAGATGTTGCTAGTCCATTCAGATCAGTTTCTTCTGCTGAATTAAAACAGGTTTTACATTTGTTATTATTTCTATGTTTTGATAACTCCCATAAGACTAACAAAATGCATCTGTAAAGCTCTAGGAAAACATGGTGAGAAGTCTTATGCAAGTTGTATTTGTAACTCAAAACCACGACCCATTTTTGTCTCCATGTCAGGGATGGAGTTTGAGTTTGAATAAGCCTAAAATATATAAAATAAAGTACTTTTTGAGGGACTTTGAGAGATCATGCAGAGAAACTAAAATATTATTAAGTCATACTTTATTTCCTAGAAAAATAAGTTACATGGTAATTATCATGCTGCAATTTAAAACAAAACTAGGAACTAACAAGTAATTAAAATGAGGTGAGAATACCCAAATAATATTTTGTTAGCGCTGAATGTCCTATCTGTACTTAAGTAGGTACTGATGTCAATAACATATCTTAATGCATGAAAGACTGCATACATAAGAAGTAATACATTACTTTTGCTTATTTATTTTAATAAACTGTTCCAATTGCTATTCTAGTGAATACTTACCAAAAAAACAGCAATGTTAATAGTGTCCAGATCTCTTACACAATGTGTAGAAATGTCCAGATATTTAGTCAATGTTTTATATATGCCATAAGTATGGTATACAACACTTAACTGTCTTCAAATGTCATTTAATTACAGAAAAACACTCTGCAGTCACAGATTTCAGTGTCAATTATTCAACTCCTAGCCTCACAATGTATCAGCCTTAATTACAGTGAGATGTAGGTCTTAATTACAGTGAGATTAGAACAAATCAACACTGTATGAATGGCAGGGGAATCTGCACTTGAATAGCTGAATATGTTCCACACAATAAAGGACAAGATTTGCCATTATCTGGAAGGAAGCAAAGATGAAGCAGTGCAATATTAGGTTTTTACCTGGCTATAAGCAGGATACTGAGAAACTGTAACAACTTACCTGTTTTACACAGTACAAGTACTGGTACATCCAGTAGTGCACATCGTTTTTCAAAGTCAATTAAAAGAAACATAAAGAGAATTTCAGGACATTTCTTTCTTCCTTAACACAGAATAGGTTAGCATGTAGGCAAAACGCTGGCATTTTTCCATTCATCTGAGCTGGAAGCTGTGTTCCTGTCCTTTATCTCCTTGAACACACTTTCTACCTTTGCAGGCTTCAATGTCTGGTCCACCAATCCTCTCAGGGCCCATCACTAGATGGCACTACCACCAAAATACAGATGTATTCTGCCAGCCTAATTACACCAGGAATTCATCTACTCCTACTTCGATGGCGCATGTCATTAATCATTAGATAAAACGAAAAAAAATTTAAAAAGATAACCAACGAAGCTGGTGACACAGTGCTCCCCAACACAATGTAAGCAGCCCTGCATCAGATGCTAATATAGGAGGAAATCACATTATCTGCTGAATCCCCAGTACCTTACTGCAGTAACAAGGTTTCCTTTTGGATAATTCTATCTACACATTTGGCAAGTCCATTTGTGTTTGTAGAACTAACAAAATCACACACATAACACAGAGTGAGGACCTAGCTGTTAGTTTTGTTTTCACCATAAAAATCTAAAATTAAGGAAAAAACAAAGAAAAACAAACAAGCAAACATTTTGTTTGCATTTTCACAAGATTACTGAATTCAAAAATATAGAGTTTCATAATAATTGCTTTCCAGTACTTTTTAGACATTTTTGTTCATAAAAACATTCTACCGAAACAACTATTAAATTGCAAGGCCAACGGCATAGAAGCAGAAATTTTCAAAATAGAAGGCCTATGCTGCTTGAATTCAGCCCTTTGGTACATATATGTATCCCAGACCTCAGATGATGATTAAACACATTTCGCCATGGTCCTCAGCCCCAGGTAGCACGCTATTATTCATTGTGTTGCTCAATGAAATACTATTTCAAAAGTTAGCTTTTTTCTTACTGCACAATGCAGGTCTTGGGTCATTTCTTACAAAGTATATAAGCAGTAACCCTGGTGTATCAAAAGAATTACTGAAGTCCTGAGAGTTCTGTAACACTCATCGCTAAAGTATCTTTGTGTTTTCTCAACTTTAACACTTTCTGTAACACGTCACACATTATCTCCATTGTGGAGACTCAAAATTGAAGTATGAAAAAAAATAAGGCAAAAGGTTTCCACTAACCTTGGTGGCCCAGCTGGAAAGCCAAGGACCTAATTTTTTTAAGAATTCTCAGCATTATATGTTTATTTTAATTTTCATTAATTAAGTTTTCGTTCATTTGCTACGGACATGGGTTGCTGCTGTGAGCCCCCAGCCCCACGACCTGCAGCCAGCCCCCGTGACGCGGTGCCACGCGCCTTCCGAGCCCCCAGCAGAGCCCAGCCCGGCAGCGCCCGGGTGCAGGGAAACCCCAGCTCTCCCGTGAAGAGACCTGCACAGGGCTCCAAAAGGGACAAGGAAAGCTAGCAGCAGGGTTCACAAAGATGCGGCTACAAACACACTGCCGCTAGATGGAGAACCTGACACGAGGCCAGATTTTGTTATTTGCGGCAGGTTCTCAACGGGCACAAGGCCAGGCCAGATCACAAAACTGCCTACAACCGGGATCCCACCAATGTCAGGAATAAACTTTCATACTTCTCCATGAACTAGTAATTCAAAGGAAATGTGACATTCTGCTACCGGATTCCAGATACTTGCCAACAGCAGAAAAACAGCAAGAATTTGGGAACTTATGTTCTAGTCATGGCTCTAGATGTTAATGCAATTACAAACATGAAGCAGCAGAAAACCCCGATGCCTTTTTCTAGGGTCCCTTAAAAACTTTCTGTGAGCTAGCTAAATCTCTTTTCTCTCCAATTCTATTCCAAAGCTATTAAAAACTTGTTCTAACTATAATACACTCAGTCCTCCTGCAACACCTTGTTCCCTCTGTAGATTCCTCAGTCCTGCTCCTGCTCACCCACTACTCAAGGTGTCATTGCGCTCCCCTCCCTCTTCACCCATAAGCCAGCTCCAGTTTTCATATTGTTATACCTCCAACAGGAAGGGCTGAAGACTCTCCCTGTGCCTTGGATTCCTTTGCTGCTTTGATTCTTGTACAGCTGGGTGCTGGTTGACTCTCTTCAAAGAATTTTCTTTGCAAGAGTACTGCGTATTTTACCTCATCTATCAGGAAAATAAAATAAAGTAAATTCCCTGGTTTAGACTTCATTGCTTAGTCCAGTTGGGCCACTCAAATTTGGAGCAATGATATTCCCACGGCACCTCTTCCCCTTTTCTTACTATCTATAAGAAGCCACTCTTAGACTTCAATTCTGTTACTCAGGAGATGAAAATCACCAGTTACTGAGATTTACCTCAAAGCCCACAGAAGAATCTAGCATAAAATGTTCTCCCCGTGTACTGTACACCACCACATATTCAGAAGAAAATATTGGGGCAGCTGAGGCTTGTGGGAACTCCCTGAAAACTGAGCCTGCAGAGGAGGGAAACAGCCCTGGTAGTGAGCCGAGGGGACTTCTCCACACAGACTCCTCTGAAAGCGTGCAGCTTCAGGAGGGAAAGCTTTTAATCCTTCGTCTTGCCTTCCTCCTGTTGCTAAAATGTAAGGCTGCTCCTGAGAAAATACTGAACTGCAAACAAGTTTCCATTCCTCAACAACAGCTACTCAGGTGCTCAACCTATCTTTGAGCAAAACCAAACGCTGTCAGAAATTTCCACCAACTGCAAAGCCTATTTGCTGATAAACCCACCATATCTGAGCAAACATTTGATTTATTAGTATCAGCTCAATCAAAACAAACCCAGCCCTGTATTAATTAGCATTTGAAATCTTATAACCTCACCAAATCTCTATCCATTGATATACATGGGAAAGAGAGAACAATTACAGTATTTTGCTAACAAATTATGCAAATTTTAATAGTAAAATTAATTTTAACACTTTCAGGCCATCAGAACAAAGGATACCCCATTTCCTGTAGGTTTCATCTCATGCTTAGTTCTCTCATATTTATTAAGGATCGAGATCTCATTTCATACCTGTCTATAAGACCCCTAACAAGGTCTTTCTCCTCTAATTATATTAACTCAACTAGTAAAAATTAACTATAAATTATAAAATAATTGTCTTTGAAACCACTGACCCTCAAGCTAGTGTAGCCAAAATTTAGGCATAGATTCAAGTTATGGGGTTGTGGGAGACAACAAGGGGAGAAGATGAAATGGAAAGATGCACAGCGTAACAATGTGGCTGTGCAAGTTTTGCTTCTTCTCAGGACAACAAAAAGAAAAATCCAACTTTGAAAAAGGAATACATTCGTTACTAACATTACTACCCAACAAACTCAAATAACTCACTAGTTTTCAAAGGTTCAGATTATAGGCCTAATTATATTTTCCTGCCACCAAAACTTTCAGAAACTGACTCAGGCATTCAGTAAAACACAAACAAGTGGGAATTATTTCAGTGGGAATGACGTATGAATGTCAAATAATCTCAACAACAGCTTATCAACAGCTGCAGTCACAATTTCAAGATACGTTTTATAATGTGCCTGTTTGCATTAGACTTACCAACAGCCTCTGCATCCCCTTCTAGTGAAGAAATAATGTTTGGTTTATTAAGCTTCACTTTTGAGGAAACTTTGTCCTTGGTATCCCAGATTTTTAAAATTATTTTGTGATCTCTTAGTTTTATTAGATACTCATTAGTGACGACAATATCAACACTATGGTTCCATGATATCCACATCTTGTCATTTTCAAACCATGGTTTAATAGCCTATTAAAACAAAAGATTAAAATCTTTACAGGAGCTGACCAGTACTGAAGAACTTGTATTCACATGCTGACCACTATCACCACTGCTCTCAAACTGTATTTCTCCAGCTTGAGTTGGTCTTACATGACCCCGCCCCTGCTGTGTCAGAGCAACATATTTTGTTGGATTCAGACAGAGTAGTCTTATCAAGTCAAGGTCTGATACGAAGACCTGAGGCAAGAAAGAACAGCAATTAAGCTGTTGCTCAGCATGAGATCATGGACTTAACAGAATAAGCAAATATATACACTTTAAAATGCTGAATTGGTATTTACAAAATCAAAGCACCAGCACTAAACTTCACATGTATATGCCGGCAAACTGTAAGAACAAAGCGCTCATCAGAGTTGGCAATATAACACATTTCAATCAGCAACTCTGCTGATTGTGCATTTTGTTTAACAAAAACATTAAGCTGATACTCAGAAGAAGTGCAAAGCAATCAGAGAGGGCCATTATAAAGATTGTTGTGCAAAGAAAAAAGATGAGAGTATACAGGTTGCTTTAAAACGAAGTCTCTCCCTCTGTCAAAAAAAAAATTATTTTAGCATTGACTTTTTAGAAATAATTTCTTAACAAACCAAGGTGTATTCAAAACAATCTATCTGATTTTTAGGTTCCTGGATTTGAATGTGCAGGATTCAATTAGACATGAGTCTAAACAAAACAAAATTTGCAAAATTCTTCAAGTACCTTAAAAATCTTTTTCTTCTCAACAAGTATCAGAGGTATCAATTTCATTTTTTTCTTCATTGTTAATAAAATGGATAGTTGTCTTCAAATTATTATATTATTATCTTGGTACTTGAAAGATAAAAGCTATAATCCCAAGTAAACTGATAATCTAGAGGAAAATAAAAGTAAAAAACTCTGAAATCCATCAGTCTCTTACTATAAACGTAAGAAGTTACTGCTGATCTGGACTAGAAGAGTCAAGTTCTATCCTTGATATTTGTTCTATATCTGTGTGTGCAGATAAGGCCCAAGCAGCTGTTAAAACAATATGCAACTACATCACGCCGTATCTGAAAACATTCTCCCACCTTCTATATACGACATTTTGGATTACTTAGTTTTATTGTATCTTTTACCTTGGAATCAGATTCTGTAAATAGCTTTGCAACCGCCCCAAACAACACCAAATCCAGTTTTCTAGGTACGAGGTCATCTGGTAGAAGGAAGTACTCAATATGATAGCAACGTTGCATTCTTGGAATAGCTCCCGATTCATCAGCTTGAATTCTCTTTCCTCGTGTATGATGAGGACTGGATTTCTTCAGCTTTTGTCCTAGAGAGAGCATTAGAATTATTTGGAAGCATTAAATGTTATCAAAGATGATGCTTTCAGGGGGAATTAATGCTCTCTGCAATGACCAAATGGTAACAGGCGTTCCAGTGTGACAACAGAAAAATGACTGACTGAACACAGATGACTGCTGAACATGAAACTCTTATCCCAGTGCCCAACCCTGCAATTCCTACCCAGGTTTAACTACCGTAACGGTCCATGAAGTTCCTGGAACTCCCCGCTTCATCCTCTCTTCCTGCAGCGTGACGTCCAGTGATTGCAATTCCCAAGGCGCGTATGTCCCGTTACGCAGAGAACATCCATAAAGCAGAGTTCCAGACTGCGCAGGGGAAGGCTGAATGTACCTGCTCCTGCCACACCCAAACACCCCTACGCCACAGGAGAATCATACCTCATCTGTTGAACAGTGCTACCTTCTCCTAAAATGACAATACCACCTTTAAACTACCCAAAATCATAATTAGCCAAGTTGAGTATGTATGCCAAAAGACACCTTTATTTTCATTATTAGGCAGGGACTGATTACTAAGCACCAGCTAAGATCAGCAACTTGAATAACTGTGACTGCTGGGGTGTCAGCAGTCAGGAAAGGTTTTCGGTCACTAGTGACAACCATCCAATGATAAAAGGCTCCCATGTCCCACGGCCATTTTCTTGAGATCTACCCAGGAAAATTCAAATCGACTAACATCTTTTTCTAACGTTATCTCCTTAAACCATTCAGGACTCTGCCACACAAATTTATGAAGTAATAAAAGAAGGGTTCCTAGGAAAACCTGTGTCAGTCACTTACCTGTAGGCAGAGCAGGGACAGCTAGTGAGACTGTGAATGTGCAGGTCACAGTGTGGGAGCCATCCAGTTCCACCCAACTTTCTTCAGACGGGGGGAGCCTGCTGCTTTCACCCTCCGGGGTCAGATGCCCACCACCCCCAAGCACCTCTAGGTTTTCCGTTTCAAAAGTGCTTTCAGAGAAGATTGTGTTCAGGTCTGTCATCTCTTCTTTATCATCTTCCTCCACCTCCTCTTCTTCCAGTGCCTTTGAATTCTTATGCTTTGCCATCTTGATGTGCAGTCACACGATGGACTCAAAGGCTACAGAACAAGACAAACAGCTTTATTTTAGTGCTGAAATAAAAATCCCTACTAGAACCAAAGCAGGAGCAAGGAAGGATAGCATGAGGTCCAAAAATTCCCATTTGAAAAATGCTTTCAAAGTATGCAACACATATACCCAATGGATTCATTTTTGGACATGGGGACAACCCACACAAAGTTTCCAAGCGACAAGCCAGGGCAACACCGCATCAAGGTATTCAGGAAACCGCAGCGCAACCCTCAAAAAAGCGAAAAGGGGGGATGTCACCTGAGGCTATAAACCACGGGTGCCTCGCCTGACTGCAGAGGAACGCTGGGTTTGAAAGGCAAGCAGGGGCAGCCCCGCAGCCAGGCGCAGCGGCTGAGCTCGGCGACACAGGCGGCGGGGCCAGCACCTGCGGCCTGCTCGGGCCCCGCGCCTGCGACACCGGCCGCCCGCGGCACCGCCGAGGGCACCCAGCTCGCCCGCGGCCGCCAGCCCCGCGGAGGGCCGGGGCTCGCCTACCGGCCCGTGCTACCGGACACCGCCCGGCGCTGACGCCCCGCTCCGCCCTCAGGAGCCGCTTCCCCCGCGCCGCCGGCAGCTGCCGCCCAGAGACGTTCCGCGGGGCGCGGCCCGGCCCGACCCCGCCGCCTCACCGCGGCCGGCGGCGGCTCCCTGCCGGGGTCGGCTCCCTGCCGAGGTCGGCTCCCTTACGGGGTCGGCTCCCTTACGGGGTCGGCTCCCTCCAGGGTCAGCTCCCTCCGGGGTCGGCTCCCTCCCGGGCCGGCTCCCTCCAGGGTCGGCTCCCTGCCGGCGGCGGGCAGCCCGCGCCGAGAGGGGCAGGGCGGCTGCGCCGGCCCGCGCCCCTGCGCCGCTGCAGCTGGCCCCGAGCGGGCGCGGCCCGCAGCGCCCCGCGCCCACTGCTCGCCCCGCGGGCGGCGGGTTCGGCACAGCTGCGCTAAAGCTGTTTAAGCCGCAGCGCACAGGGGACCTTCCAAAAGCGGGTGCGCGGCTGCCGACCCCAGCGGCACCCACCTGGGTCGTCTGTGCGAGAAACTTGAGTGGGAACATCTCGCCAGAGCATCTGCACCTCCCAGCGCTGGCTCTTCACAACGCTTCAAACAGCGTAGGCTTTCCTCGCCAACACGCTTACACCTTGCTTTCGTCTTAAAACGTTTTTCTCCATTTCTACCATTTCTGAATGGACTGTGTATCGGAACGAGTAGGGGGAGCTACCCCTTCGAACTAAACCTATGGAGAAGCCATTTCCTCCACGGCTTGCGCACCCTGCCCAGCCCCGGGCCACCCGCGTCCGAGGCGGCACGGAGCGCGGCGCGAGGCTCCCACGCCACCCGCGACGGGCAGCGGCCGCCACCTCGCACCACAGCGTCACCGCCGAGCCGTGGGGCTGACAGCCAGCCCCCCGCACCGTGACCGTCTGCTTGCAGCCTAAGCAACACCTCTCCAAATTACATCGGTGCCTTTATGAACCTGAAAATTTAGCAAGCACTACCACGTAAACCTAGAATTAAAACCCCCCAAAATGCAATCACATTCCCTTTCAAACATTTGCAATTTTTTTCCCCACTGGATAAATTTGTCTTTGTTGTCTTGAACATGGATGATATTTATCATAAAGTGGACAAAGGAATGAGACAAGGATTGTCTACATATGCATGCAGCTAACTCATCAAGGAAATGTCTAAGCACCTTCACTTTTCAGTAGTTTGAAGAGCACGACCATCCAAATGACTCAGCAGAAATAAGAATAAACCAGACAGAAACAAATAGAGATAAGTTTTTCAGAGACAGTGGCGCAGGATTATCTACATACCAAACCACTGAGCAGTAAACCATAGTGTGAATTCAGGCACATCAGTTATTCTTCACCAACTCCCTTTTCAGAGACTCTGATTGCCTAAACTATAACTAACATTCCATATATGCACAACTTACATATCAACTTCCCTCTTCCTTAGACAGCAGCAAAACCATTACAGGATTAGTTCGACAATTATAAACCAAATAATAAATATTTTGTCTTCTTGCACAAACCACACATCACATGAACAGCTCAGTATTTAAGCGCACTTTAGTCCATTTAGTTTGACAATATTTCACACAAGGGGGGGGTGAAAAAGGGTGGGGCGATTCATTTCACAGATTTCGATTCTCTTTGTTTTCCCACGACTGTGTCTCACAACCCATCATTAGGAACTCAGGCTGACATCTCAATTGTCTGAGAACAAGCAGCTGAGTGGAAATTAAAATGCCAAGGGAATAAAACATGATTGTCGTGAAACACTCTCCTGATGGATAAAAACTTCCATCATTTCAAGGAGTATTCTATGAAAGAAAAACCACACAGATGCCTGTACGCCATTCCTGTACCTGCCACTGCCTTCAGGCATCGGGTTTGGTCAATCTCTTTCAGACAAACCCAATGACAGCACCTGAATTTTTCATACAAAACTGAAAAGCATGTAAAGCCTAGAAGGATCCAAGTCTTAGAATGATTCAACAGTTTGGTGTTCCTTTCACACCTACGCTGGATCAAGACCCAAATCCTAGATGCCAGTCTTCCACTTCAGCCCTCAGCTCAAAAGTGCTGTAGATATATCTGCTGGGTACCTACCAGACTGGGCTAGATCCAAACTGCAACACTTCCTTTTTAAACATAGCTGTGAGGAAATAAAAGGCTGCGGACAGTGTGTCATACCTTCCTCAGGACCACCAGTTCCACAGACTGCACGCTTACCCTGCAGGCAGGAGACCCATGTCTACTTCTTCCCTTCCCTGAGGCCTTGCTGCACCTGCATCTTCCGACCACCGAGAGAGAGACCTCGCTAACCATCAGGGCTGTACGTTAGGCAGAGCACAAGGACATTTTCCACTATTTCTGCTGACGTTGTACCACTGTGAAAGGAGTTCAAGATTTGCTGAGCTCAACAGGAAAAGATCTACCGTGGTTTACGGAGAGTGCGTGAAGAGTCTCAGCAAGCAGTGAACAGGACACTCACTCCCCACTTGCTGGCAGAGCCCAAATCATCATGCCAGAAACTCATACTCACAACTCCTCTCAGGCAAAGGCTTGGGGCTGTGAATCCGCAGCAACGTGCATAAAATCTCAGAATAACAAGGAATGGGGGACATCCACATTCTTTGTATCATCTAACTCTACGCAGCGCTCTGTCCAGCATGCCATTTTGGGGGACTGTACGCTAAGATGTCCAACTTACCCATAAGGAAACTGATTCTGACTTTCCAGGGATTCCAGGTTCTAGATAACATGGGAGTGGGCAGATGGACACAAAATGGGTCTCAACACCAAGGCTGAAGCTTCCATCACCCTCCTTGCACCTGCTCCTTACAGTCACTGTACCTCCATTCCCTTACCTGTACACACAGACTTAGTAATCTCTGGTATTCAGGAATATCCAGGAGAAGAGGGGCTCTAAAAAGTCTAAATCTAAATAATACATGTTTATCCTGAGAATCGACAGTCTAATTTACAGCAGAAATTAAGACATTATCAATGGTCTAAAGAAGAATATACTTTTCTGGAGTAATTTAGATACACACTCTTAACAAGAGTCAAAACGTTGTAGCAGAGGCTCAGATCGCGTCTGCTTCCTACAGCCTACACAGGAACCGCTGGCGAACTGATCAGCTAGTGAAACAGAAAGCCAGGAGTAATATTGACTGAAGCGCTACAAGCCAAATTCTGGTCTCACTCACACTACTGTGAATTTCCAATTTTTCCCCTCCATTTACTCCAAAATTTGTTCATAAAAAAGAAACATTTACCCCATGAGCACCACTAAATAAAAGTTGAAAGCAGTAGATTTCTCTTTTCTAATTACTGTAGAATATCCTTAAAACTGTTCCAGATGCTGAATAGCTAAGAAATGTCAAATACAACACCTGCTTATTCAGAGAGCTGCAGCTGTTTCCTTTCCAGACTACATAACACATCGTTTCTTCCCATTAAATAGTTTACACCAAGAGAAAGACCACAATATAATTAGTAATATCACTCAGAATAAAACCCAAATTGCAGTTATGTAAGGTCTATTGTTAACCCCAGTGGTTTCCCATTAGCTCCACAGCAAGAGCGGCTCCAGACACCAGTTCTTGTCCATTTTTAACATAGACATTTTCCTTATGCTCAGAAGCTTACTAAGGTTCCCTATATTAGTTACGGAAACTCTTTCCCGTATCCACCCAATATGCTCTCCATGTCACTAAACATATAGAACATCTTTACAGCCTTTTGCACAGTTTCTCAGAATTACCTACACACTCACTGAATGCATACATCTAAAATCTGGTCTGTGTAAGTATTAAATGGAAACATGCTGCAGGCAGGAGCGGAACTACGTGACAGATAGGGACGTTCAATTACATTTTTCCTTCTTTGTCCTACTGTATACTCAGAGCCATCCCAATACGCTGGACCTAAGAAACAAAAAGACAACGCCCAACATTTCTGGAGTTGCAAGTAACCTCAAGAACATGCCAAGAACAACACTGCACCACAAATATTATTCTAACTCATCTCTGAAGATCCTTATGAATGCAAATGCTTCAGAAACAACAATTTTGAAAGTATCAATAACATCACAGTATGACTTTGTTGGAAAGGGTTTGGAAAACAAATTTTAGGTACTTAGCACTACATTTTCACTTTGCTCCTTGGTAGTAGAAAGTCTGGAAGGAATTTTTTTTTTTTTTTTTTTTTTACTGTAATGAAGTAATCTTTCGGCAAGATGAGCATTTTCCACAGCCCCGCAGTTCTGGCTGGCTCTGTGTACCACAGAGAGAGACCAGAATACTGATATCCTGGAACGTCAGACATAAACGCAAACTGTGCTGATCCTTGGTCCTGCAACACATATGAACTGTGAAATAAAACTATAGCTAACTTGAGCTCAAATCATTTTTTTCTATAAACCTAGTTTACATGTCTTAACTAATCGCACTGCTACCTAATACAATTTAAATCAGTATTCCATCAATGATGTTGGCAAACAAGCTTAAGTCTGATCATGGCACCTTTTAACCTCCTAAAATAAAAATAACCAGTTTAAGTAATTTCAAAAGCAGTATTTTAATGTACTTCTAATTTCCAACTATTACCACCACACTGTAGAAACAGCCATTCCATTCAGATCCTGCTTTCCCATCAGTTCTTTCTACAGTTGGGACTCTTTCAAGACACTTTCATGCTGGAGTGCACTACCAGAACTGGGAACAATTAGTAAAGAAAAAGTCCTTGAATACTTAACAAAATGTTGCCATCTCTCTGAGCAGGTTTAGAGAATAAGTCCAGGAGTAGGCAAACCTTGTCTGGGTCAGGAGTAAAATCTTAGTCTTGCTATAGTCGGGAATAAATACAAGAGTCATTGTAATTACACCATGACAGGCTTTTCTGTACCTCTGGTATCAGAAGCACTGCACTGGAAAAAAGGTTGTGTGGAGCAACGCATGGTTTAGTTTTAAGGAAAAGCAGGCTGCAAAAGGAAAGTTTACTTCTACCAAACCCAGCCCTCTTGTCACAGGGAGGCTACAGGGACATTTAAGATTTCTCTGGTCCAACTGTTTTCGCAGTTGTCTAGTGTTTGAAAGTCTTGGGTCGGGTGGTTGTTTCTTAAGAAAGTATGATGCAAAACCCAACTGCCCAGCAGTCAGAGCTTTTCCTGAAAAATCAAACAAAATTCAATGGCCAAAGGTTTGGGGTATTTTGCTGGTATCAAGTATCTGCTTTCTTTCAGAGATGAAACTTTGGTGAACGTGAAGTGACATCATTCTGACATTCTTGTTTCCCTGTTACAGTGATAACACAGAAAGCCAACGATTTGCCATGCCACTTTATGTCCTTCTCTCTTTCAAACCAGAAGCCCAGCAGATGGGCAATGAGGAATTCAACAGAGGACCAAGCGCTCCCCAGCTCTGTTAATGATGCCTCTCTTCCACCCAGAGACACCGCCAAGAAACCCAACTGGAAAGCGTAGGTGCTAAAGTACAATTTACGCTGACAGGTTTATAGCCTGGTAAAGATTCTGTCAGCCTTTAAATCAATTATTTCCACTTGATAAATATTTTTACAATTGAAACTAGCTAGACCAAAACAAGTTTAGACTGTTGCATTGTCTAACTCCAGGGCCTTGATGCTTTAGTCGGTGTTTGGGGTCAGTCAGTTTGGTGTGTGTGGATAACAGATGTGGATTTACATAGTATCTGCTAAAAACATTCAAGGTTTATGGTTTTGTCTTTCCTGTCTCTCTCTGGTGCTGCATTACAGGGACATTTTGACCCTAAGTCAATTTCTTGCATTAATAACATTATCAGACTAAGAAAAGCTAAAGTTTTATAAGTGTACAGGGCTATGAGAACGAATAAGGAATACATACATACATGTTACCCATAGAAAAAAGATTCAAGCTAATGAAAAATGTTACATGTTATGTATCACTTCAAACAAGAGGAAAATGGGAGAAAGCTCTTTAAAGGTACAAGAACACCTCAAAAAAACCCAAACAAACAAAAAACCAATGAAACCAAAACCAAACCAAACAGAAGTAAACCTATGAGCTGGATAGGAGATTCCTAATGACTGCAAAATTACAAACCATGCTATTATTTTGGACAATAAATAAACAGAAGATCACTGGTGGATAAAACTCAGCCCCTGAGAATAGGAAGGCTGATCCAGTGGAGCACCGAGTACCCTGGAGGAACCTGGATCTTTCAACATAAAAGCCAAAAGGAGATCTTCTGCAAAACAGCCTCGTATGTTGCCAGCCTACCACAGAAATAATCAGAAATCTGATTTTTAGTAAAGAGGAAGGTCAAAAGCCTTCCAAAGGATGCTTTTTCTTGATGATGCGCAGCACACACAAGTCAGTCAACATTCCCATTCAACTGGGGGAAGTAAAAGCAGTGTCCGGGCCCTGAGCGCACCAGCAGACCTTGCCTGCCCTGCACAACCTCAGGTGGGACCCCCACCCACACCCCCTGCCCAGGAGCACCATTTGCACCAGCGCCGAGCCCCCTGTCCTTCCCTGAGCGATGCTGTAGGTGTACCTATGGTCCTTGCCCAGTCTATTGGATGGACCTTGGGCCTGCACTGTAGCCTTTCCACCAGCCCTGTCTCTGGCCCTATCTGCTGCCGCTCTTGATGGGACTTCTGGATGGACCCCAGACCTGGTTCACCACCTTGCCTTGTCTGGGGCTGTTAATGGAGCCTGTTAACACCACCCCAACTTTGCCACCCTATTCAAACCTTGGGCACGGCTGGTGCCACGGTCACCCCTGGCTCACGGCGTGTCCCTGCCAGTGGAGCAGCCCCGCTCTTGCTGCTCCCTGACTGGCGCTGCATTCCACAAATATTGGTCGGATGCTGCGCACAGCCTCCCTCTGAAATCGGTGGGCTGCTCATGCAGGGAAGGTTGTTCAGAGGAAAGGTTTTTAAGCACTCGGGAACTGGTTAAGGCTGGGTACTCCTTTTGAATCACACCTAGTTTTCAAAGAGGTCCTACTCCATAGCCAAAAATGCGACAAAAAACACTGCTTTGGAAAAGCTCAGTCATTCGAACCAGTTTAACATTTATTCATCTCTGTCACAGGCAATAACTTAAGAAATGCATACCGACACCATAAAGACACCGCATCCACAGAGGTGGAAAAGCCTGAGCGAACAGAAAGATGATCAGCTTTTAAGCACATTAGTTTCATTAACCTGGTGGGACCATTCACTCGTTCACAAGCGTTACTTGTCAAACTGGATTCTGCCCCGCTATCGCTTTGCTCCTGTCAAAAAGGAACCAGAACGCGATTCAGAAGTTAGAAATAAACTCCGAGCTCAGCCTGGGCTGAAGCCCTTCTCCCGACAAACACACGGAGCGCTCCGCCCGGTGAACCCCGCAGGGCCCGGGGGAAGCTTCAAACTCCGCGTCGGGCAGGGGCCGAGGGAAAAGCGGCCCCGCCACGGGGGCGCGGGAGCCGCCGGCGCCCCGCTCCGCGC